>MQRK01032893.1:0-11009 GCA_001938485.1 Girardia tigrina | reverse complement strand
TGATAATAAAACCAAAATAACAAAGTTTTATTTTAATAAAAGCAAGTTTTATTTCAAAATAATTTTTAACCTAATTTTAATACTTCTACACTTAATTATCACTTGATTTTCACAATATTAGTTCAATTTATTATTTTTTTCCGTAAAGTAAATGTTTTAAAATATTGTATTGTCATCGGAAGCAAGCCTGTATATAAAAATTCAGCTCAATTGGATGACTAAAAGTGATCGAAAAATCAATCGCAAGATTTGTTCCAGACAGACAAGAAAGCAAGCTAATAAAAACGTGGTAAAATAATATGCAATGTTTGTATAATCGGTTTCAAGAACAATGTTAGTTGGTTAATTTTGTGCCAATATTAAAACGTTCAAATCCAAATGTTTTTTTCTTACTTAACCAAGGTCTAGAGTCTTAAAATAAAAAACAAATGATATCTGTTTGACCATCTGATACTTAAAAAAATTAAGAATTTTTGAAAGTGGCATTTATGAGAAGTGTCATATAAATATACAATCTTTGGACCCAAAAATTAACACCCAAACTGTATTTTCTATGACATTTTTGTAAATTTGTAAATGATGTACAGAGGAAGTATTGATTAAAAATGAGTAACTTTCTTTATCTTTTTTTGTTCTGGTAGTAGTTAAGCTTTCGAAATTAATTATCAGAAAGATTTATATTTTACTGAATATTTTGTTCTTAATTTATCAATTTTCTTTAAGTTTTTCTAATTCTAAATTATTATGTCACAAAATAATAATAATTCGCGAAAATTATTAGAGGTAGAAATGGATGAATAGAATAAATAGAAAGATTTTTTTAATGTTCTTTGAAAAGTAATAAATTAAATAAAATTTGAACTATAAATGGAAATTAAAAAATTACTTTTCTTTAGAACTTTTTTCTGGTTTAATTGACCCATATCTGCTAGAGCTACTTGACCGAAGCATTTCTTCATCACTATCATCACGATCCAAATAGATCGTTTCACGGAAGTTAGATAAAAATTTCTGTTTATAATTGTTTGATTGGTCCCCCATTGTGTCGCAGATAAAAGAAACCAGATAATTCAATTCCGCAACTACTTGATTGCGATCGGCGTCCAATTTTGTACATATCGTATGTAAATCGGTTTCAAGAGCTTTTTTGTGATTCAACCAATTTTTCACATTGTCGTGTTTATGACAACTTGATTCATTTAATGATGCGAAAACTGTTCGTAAAATCTGCAAAAGTGCTTTGGTACTTTCTAGTCCTTTCTTATAAGAAGCAAATGGAACGTCTGTCAGTTGAGGTATCGATATGTTTTTCGCTCCACGAAGCACTTGAATCACATGTGATTTCACATTTTCGAGTTTAGGTATAAAAAAGAATTCGTCCATTTGAAACGGATATGGTGTTTGACTTTTTAAATGTACTTTCGAATAATCAATGCTTGATAATTTTCTCATCCAAAAACTCAAATTTTCTTCAATTAAAGTCTTCGAATTGAGATTTTGTGAAACAAAATTAAACACCATATGAAATCGGAACATTTCCGATGAACTAATATCTATCGATCGAATCCTAAACCGCCAACCGACAAAAAACATAATTCTTGATATAATTCTGTCGGCTTGTTCCGGTGGAACTTCTGAAAATAAATCATGGCGTAAATCAATAAGATATTCTTGAACGTTAATTGGTTTTAAGAATGTGTTGCTGAGATTTACAAACTTCCAGATTTCAGTGACGAATTTCTTATAATCGATAATATCCATGAGAGGAATTATAAAATTCTTATTATCGATTATTTCATTAGATTCTTTTTTCCTGAAAATCGAACTATTAAATTTCTCTAAAATTCGAATTATTTTCTCGGGAAAATGGGTCTGCAGCTCGATTTGGTAATGGCTGGCGATCTGTTCAATGATGCTCAATAATAATTTCATCTTCGATTCACTGATTGGGGGATAATAGAGATCATTAGTTGATAGTGAGTTTAGTGATGATTTTAAACAAGTGATAATCATCTTTTGAAATTGTTTTATTTCGATTATGCATGGAAAAGAACCGGACAGTTTTGGTACGTGTTCTGCATTGGAATCATTCTGAAAAACTTTCAGAAAATATTCTTCGAGATTTGTGAGAAACTCTGATTCTTTTGTTATATTGATAAATTCTCCTGTAAAGTAATCTGAGCAGTTTATCGGTATTTCGACTTTTTTTCGTTTCAATCTTTCGACCCAATAATTTACCTCAGAAATCAGTAGAACTTGAGATATTGGTTCGTGAAGAGCAACGGCATTTATGAACATTTTCAAATTGTTTTCACAGATTTTTGGAAATACTCTACATTTTCGAAAAGCCACTTCAATCATAATTGTATTGAGACTCGCTAAAATTATGTTGGTTAAATTCAAGCCCCACACTTCCGGACTTTCAAAGTGTTCAGATACATCATGGAAACCGTTAATTACTTTCGAAAAATCTGTATAATTTTCTTCGGAAAACAATTGACGAATTAAATCACTTATGCTTTTCAATAGTGGGTTGATTTGACAATAAAATGGATAGGAATCTATTCGAGATGGATCAAATTCATCATAATTGCCTAACTGAGAGACTATCTCGTTCCAAATCTCTTCAAATTGACCCTCCCGGTTTTTCGTTATAACATCAGACAATATAATTATATTCAAAATGCTTTCTTTTAATACATTTTTAGTTTCTTCATAGCTCGGACTACCTTGCACTGTATGCACCCATTTTATGGCCAAGATTAAACACCTTATAGCTTCGGTTCGTTTATATTTCGATTTAAATACTGATACATATTCATCAATATAAGGTTGACTGACATGACTTGAACCGTGGAATGCGTCACATAAATATTGTAATAATTGTGAAAGATTTTCGTTACAAAATGGCTGAAATATCAATTAAATAATCAGATATTGAAAATAGCCATATCGCCGTTTAAAGTTGAATGTTTACTCCTTTTGTTTCTTATTGATTATTATAACGGGAAATTTTTTAATTTAAATAATTAGATATACTTTGGAGTCAAATCGATATATAAATAAATAAAATCATAAGCAATAGAATTGTAAGTATTTGTTAAAAAATAATTCTTGACTTATTGTATTTCTAAGAAATAAATTGTTTAGGAAAAGTGTTTTAGACATTGAGATTCTATTAGTATTTTTAACACTACATTAATGCAATAAATTTCCCATCAGCTGAAAAAAATGATTAATAAAAAACTCTAAATCAATAAAGTATAAAATCAGGTAATAATGATTTTTAAAGATGTCAATGAAGTAATAGAAACATTCTACTATCTAAAGATAGTAGATGATAGTAGGTATTTTCTATTCTGATATCGAATTTTAGAAAAATTTTCTAAAAATATACTTAACTCTTATCAGAAGTCATTTTGATTTCATGTTAATTTTAAATAATATGAAAAGTTCTTTTCGAAGATAAATTTTAATAAGGAAATAAAAATCAATAATATTAATATAGCACATTTATTAGTAATATATAAAAAAATAAATACGATTAAAATGTAATAATTTTTTTATTCATTAAATTTATTTATATAACACCAGACTGTCATTCAGATAGAAATTACTTAACCATTGCAACCAGTAACACTCTGACCATAACGCAATTTTTCGTGTTAAAGAAATTTTTTTAAAAAACTTTAAAATAAAATTTTGAAAAAAAATCATGAAAGTGCTTTGTGTAAATAATTTTTCAATTTTGAAAGTTTTCAAAAGATAAAAATTTTAATATCAAAATCGTAATTACTTATTCGATGTTCAGATTGAACTTACTCAAACGGTTCAGTATTACTCCGGCTATAATACTAATTATTTCATATACAATTTTTTTAATTGTTTATTTGAAAATTTATTTTCATGAAAAATAATGATAAATCATTTGAAAAATTTTGAAAAAGAAAAATGTTAATAAAACATTTTCTTGTTGATGGGATAAAGGAATAAAACTATACTATTAATATTAAAATATTTTGTTTCTTATTATTTACTATAACTGGAATTTAAATTTTTTTTACAATTTAAAAAATTGGAGTAAAATCAATATACAAAATGCTAAAACAATATTTTGTTTTTTCTATACTAACATTTTATTTTTTTTAACCTTCATAAAAAATCCTAATACAATATAACCACCATTAAACATAAAATAACTCTTTGTTTTAAAAAGTTGAAAAAAAAATATTTTTTCATCTATTAAATTTATTTTTTACTTGGGATTAAAATAGAAATTATTCAGTCGTTGAGCAAGTATAAAATTTTTTTTGATAATTATCAGAATTTTTCTGCGGTGACGGGTACCACGACAAATGCGCCATTTAAAACCGACATTTACGCCCAAATGAATTAAGTAACTACGAAATTTGTTAATAAATATAAATTTAATGTTTATTAATTCGTTAATACTAAAAATATATTTGATATATAAATTTTAAAAATATAGAGCGAAATAACAGAGCAAACAACAAGTCGTATATATAGTGGAATTTCTGGTCAAGAAGCCAGCAAATCTAAGTACGTTCAATTAACTAAACGTCTTGATGGAATTATTGCAGCTTATAACGGAATTCAAGGATTATTTGCACTCAGTGGCTCTTAATATTGACATTTAGATTGTCTTTTGGATGATTGTTAATACTAATTTTTTTTTGTTTTTTTATTTTTTTCTTAAGAATATTAAATTAGAAATTAAAAATATTAAATCACCCGTCATATGTGACGGGTGAGCTGAATTTTCGTCTTTGAAAGTTTCTGTTTTAATTTTTTAAATCGTAATTATTATAATTTATTATTTTGAATTCTGTGTTGATTTAACAGTCAGTCAATTAAGTCGGCTCCCAGCGCTTTTCTGCGAAGGTGCTGCACAGACAGAACCGTCTCGATTCGGCTATGCATCGATCATTTTATCAGCATACATATGATCATAGTAAAATTTGAGTTTTGCCGATAAACCGTAATTCAGATGATAACGAAATTTTGAAAATTTATAACAAATTGATTTTTAGAAATATAATAAATAAAAAAGTGATAGAAATCGTCATTTGTCGAATGAATTAATGTTATTAGTATTTCTAAAAAAAATTCTCACAAAATTATTTGTAGGAATCATCCAAATCGGCCAAATTATTCGAAATCGGTGTAGATTTATCAATTTAACGACCTGCACGGTTTTTTTTCGATATCGTCGGCTTCACAGCGCCTTTCGGCGAAGGCGCTGTACCGACAGAATTATCTCGATGTGGGAGTTCTAGATTGACCCCCTCAATACGTGGATTCGTTCCGGCCCCTCTGCCATTTGGCATTTTAATCATAGTATACATGGAGCATTACAGACACAAATATAGATAGTAATTATTTAGAAAAATATTTATTATTTTTAATTTTGAAAAATATTTTATTAAAGTCATTAATAAGGCTTTCATTGCTGAAATTTTCGCCGTTAAAATCTTTTAGATTTGCATTATTAATAAAAAAAATATTTAAAAATGAAATGTTGATATTATTTATTAATACCGAAAATCTGTAATTTATAATAAATTGATTTTTAGAAGTATAATTAGTGCATAAGTGATAGAAATCGTCATTTATCAAATAAATTAGTATTTTCATAAAAAATTTTCACGAAATTTCTTGTAGAAATCACCAAACTCGGTGTTGATTTAACAACTTAACGACCTGCACGGTTTTTTGTCGATTACGTGGGCTTCCCGGCGTCTTTCGGTGAAAGCGCGGTACCGTCAGAACCGTCTCGATGCGGGTTGTCTAGATTGACTAGGTTTTTAAGTGGATTCACTGCGGTTACTCCGCTATTTCACATTTCATTGCGTGACCGACAAACAAACAAACACACTTTTTAGACAATATATTAAATTCTTAAAGTTATTATTTAATTATGCCATTCATTTGCGCGCATTTGTCGGGCCACTGCGAGACACTAATACCTTAGTCCCATATTTTATAACGTTACTACACACAGACAAAGGTTGTAAACAGTGCAAGCGACAGTATTTCTATAAATATGTTCACTGTAAAAGAAAAATAAAATTGAACGAATTTCATAAAACAAATCGAATAAATTCTCAATTTAAAATGATAAATAAATTAAATTTAAATAAAACTGAATTTTAAAAATAATTTCTAAATTAAAATTTATTCTAAAAAAACATTTATTAAAAATTAAAAAAAACTGCAAAAAAATTAATATTTTTCCTAATTTAATATTGATTCATATTATTAAAATAATATTTATTAATTATAGCTCAAAGTTATTATTTCCAGAAATCATATAATTGAAAATATATTGATTCAATCATTAAATCAAAATTTTAATTGGAATATTTTTTTAATTTTAATCATTTCCAAATTATTAAAATTTGTCAGCGAAAAGAAAATCAACGAACTCCTCATACCGATCGAAAATAAAAATAAAAAGAGAAAAGGGAGAATAAAAGAATTTCCCGATAATCAGACACAAACGATATATCAATCCAACTTTATCTCGGCGAATCGGTCGTCAAAACAGAAAAAAAACGATAATAATTTTTACCCAATCGAAAATCAGAGATTCAACGACAAGTTTGTTTCTAGAAGCGATTATATCGATTTCAAACGGTAAATGATGTTTATCAGCGAAATGATTGTGGCAGATCTGCACGACGAGCGTCCGCCACAATCCGATTTTGTCGCCAATGAGATTCTTGATGATCTTAGTCGGCTGGGACGCAAAAAGATCGATCGCGGCCGATATCAAGAAGCTAATCACTTTCAGTCGGCTCTCGTCCGGACACGAGATATACAACAACTCTAATTCCGGAAGACAAGGAACTTCGTCGTCCTTGAAGATGTGCATGAAAAACGTACATATTTCATGTAGAACTTTCTGTAAATTTATACTATTCGAGATCAGATCCATCGAATCATAAAACGGAATTTCAAAAAGAAAGATGAATAAGAAAGAATATCTTAGTAGTGAGAGTTTTTTTTCAATAAAAAATGATTTAGTTGTTGTATTTTTGTCTGTAATATTATAACTTGAAGATTTTCAAATGAAACACTTTTATTGGCAGATTTAAACAACAATATTTTAAATTGAGAATTATTATTATTATCTGTTTTTTAATTTTTATTTTGAAAATTTAATCGATATAAAATTTCTTGGAGATTTTGATTTGGAATTTTTTTTATTTACTGTTTGTATTTAATGTTAGCGAATTAGTAAATCAAACGAAAATTTTTATCCACATTCTTTATTCGGGCAAAACTGTACTTAATCAATAAAATATTTTTTCATCTTTTATTAATAGGAAATTTTATAGAAAAAAATTTATAAAAGTCCATTTTGAAATTTAATAACTAACAAATCCATAAATTTATTTAGAAAATTGGAAGGGAAAAAATAAAACATTTATTTAATACAGTTTAAACATTTGTGAATAGTCGTGAAATGTTTTTTAATAGATTTTTTTTGATTTACTAGTTTGATCAAATTTCCACATTATCATTTATTGTAATAAATGTATTATAAATCATAGACAAAAAACCAAAGCATTCATTGTAAAGAGTTTCCATCATAAATCGAACAAAATAATTCTATAAAGATTTTATTTCACATTTTAAAATTTGTCTTTCGAATATTTAAACAAATTGAATTTCAAGAGTATTTTTATTGGAATATTAGGAATCCATAATTATAGTATACATAAATTATAATATTATGCATATAAATATTAATATACATTACTTATCCTTACATGCCCTTCTTTAAAAGCTTTTAGCCATTCTATGTTTCGTCGAATCACACTTCCTATCTTATTTTTTTACTTCAAAGCATTGGTCATGTATTTTATTAATAATTTGGGGAACTATTCGGAAGACAGAAAGTGAGTGGGAAAAAAAGCAACACCAAAATATGAACTGGATGTTTGGTGACGAGTTCAAATTTGATAATTTTTGCAGAGCAGTTCAAAATGAAGACCTATTGACTGTGAATGCAAAATGTTGGATAAATAATAAAGTACAATAAATAATAGTAGAGTACTATTATTTTTCTTAATTATCTTATAAATATTTAAATTAAATTATTTTTATTTTCATTTATGAAATAAATAATATGTAAATATTATTGTAAAATCCTATATTATTTATATTTTAAGTTAAATAAAATAAATTAAAGTCAAGAAATAGATTTAAAGTTAAATTAGGCCTGGAGGTCAAAATGACAATAATAGTGACTCATAAAGATTCAAAGAACAAGTTTCCAACTAAAGTCTGCAAAAATCGCACATTATAAATAGAACAAGTAAATAGTAAACATTTGATAATTTTTTATTATTCTAAGGTCAAGGTTGGTGTTTAAAGACTTCGAGACTGTCATAATATTTATTTAAAAACAATAAAATGAGGAATATCATCAGTGTGAGGAATTATCTTTATTATAGTTTATTTTAATACTATAATCTATTAAAATCAATATTAACTATCGGTTCTAGAATTTTCTGAAGTCTCTCGAAATTAATTTAATTAAATATTAAATTAATTTATAGTGTGTTGTTTTAATAATGTAGTGTTGTACACAATTTTGAATTTTGATATAAATAAATCTTCATAAATTATTCTTGTGTTCTAACAATCAGTATATATATTGATATATATGAATACATATATTCGAGCAATATCACAGTGAATTAAGGCCATGATTGAATTAGTAATCATTGAATGTCACCAGCAGCCATTAACGTCTCCACGATGTCGAGTGATGCAGCTTTATCATTTCCCGTGTTCTTAAAAGATGTCGATAAGTCGAAATACGAAAAGCTATGCCAAAACGTACCTGACGGGCAAAATTGTTCAACTTACCCTCTCCATGTAGATCTTGAAGAAGGCTATCCGTGATGTTCCCGTACGACTGCATCTCATTTCCCCTAGAAAAGATATTAACTCCTAAAGAAGTATATAAATTAATTAGAAAACCATCTCTATTAAGAGCATTTAGACAAGTCTCGTTTGAATTTTTATTACAATCACATTTAGAGTCATTATGACTCTCAGAAAGTCTTTCATTGTTTGTCATCATTTTAATTGGTTTTCTTATTTATATTTTTAATTATGATTATTCGAACAATTTTTCTAAGTCATTTTTAAAATATTTAACCTCTAAAAATTATAAATTAAAAATAATAATTTTTACCATTTCTCAATAAATCCACAAATAATAAAAATGTCATCAAATTATTAAAAATGCATTTAACCCTTTATTTCCCAAATTATGAGATCTTATTAAAAAATTTTTTAAACATATTCATGGGACTTGTTTGTTAGGGACTTGTTTGAGACATAAAATTAATGCATTCAAGTTTCCCTAACTCAATATAAATATTCGCAATGTTGTTGTAGCACAACACTAAAATAAATAGCGGAATTTCTGTTGCTTAAAATTTCTCAGCTAATAAACTTAATGTTGTTGTAAAACAACACTGCGAGAGGAAGGGTTAATGTAAATTTTACTAAAAAAATACACTTAATTTTAATTGTTAAATTAAAAAATATGAACATAATTAAAATGATTATTTTAATTATGTTCGAATAGTCAATCAATTTCAATTTAAATAAAAAAAATACCAATTTCAATCTGGATGGGAGAATCAACATTTACACATTCAAACAATTTAAAATATTCCTTACATCCCCCTAGGTTTAAATGGCTTTAGCCATTCTACATTTCTGATAAAAATCCTGCCGTCCTCTAGTTGTATCTCATAACTTCTTTCGTGTCTTTGCTTTATAATTTTAGCTGGTCCCATATAACGGTCATCATCTTTTGATGGGTTCACTTTTTTTATCAAGACTTTATCTCCGACCTGAAATATTCGCTTTGTTTCAATTGTATTTTTATTTTCCTTTCTCCACTTTTTTCTATTCTTATAGTTTTCAACCAATGTCTTAGTTTTCTTCTGAAGATTATCTCGACTGGAGATATTCCAGTTGTTGCTTGAATTGTACCGTTTAACCTGAATTCTATTTCTGCCAACATTTCTACCCAATTTCTATGCATTTCTTCCTTTAATCGTATATTAATGGCGACTCTTATTGTTCTGAATTGTCTTTCTATGATCCCGTTAGTGTTGTGGTGATAAGGGCTTAAATAAACTATCTTCGTCTTAAATTTCTTCGTCGATTCTTTAAAGAGTGCTGATTCGAACGTTTTCCCTCTATCAACGTGTATCTCTTTTGCGGGTTCGAATTTCCAAATCCATTTATCTAATAGAACATTTTGTGTAGCCTTCTCGTCTTAATGTACCACTGCGGTCAAGCTGATGTACCTACTAAATTGATCGATTATTGCTAAAATGTATTGGTATCCATTCATAGCCCTTCTGAATGGTCCGCAAAAGTCCATGTGAATTTTTCGAAATGGTTCGTCGGCAGATTGTTTAATGTGTTTCTCTTTCGTTTTTCTGTCAGCGTCTTCCTTTTCTGGCAGTTTGCGCAACGTTGTACGATTTTCTATATCTGTTTTTCTTTATTTCATACATATCGAAATCATCTTTTTTTGTAATTGTATACTTCAGGAAGTCATAATGTCATCATTAAAAAGAAAAGGTACATTTTTGGCACAAAATTTTAGAAGTTCTTTCAGTGCCTGCTTGTTGATTATTTTATTCACAGAGCTAGACTTGTCATCCCACATCTTTTCACACAAATCAATGGTTTCATCGATATGTACGGTTGTGAATAAACTGGAGACATCAAATGAGACCATACACTCAGAATCACATTTCGGTACCTGATTCAAAATGAAATCTTTGAAATTCAAAGCTAACTATATATATAATCACACACACACACACATATATATATATATATATACAGGGTGCGGCAGCTATTTGAGAACAAAATGACATAAAGTTCAAAAAATGAATATACAACAGAAAAATAACATTTATTACAATTTAAAATTTTACATA
>MQRK01032835.1:0-12526 GCA_001938485.1 Girardia tigrina | reverse complement strand
GATATCGTCATGCATCTATCATTTTAATTTATTGCGGCCGTCATGTCAACGTATTATGTTATATATTATATTATATATACACCTTAGAAACCATCAATTTTATCTTAAAAACCATGAAACACACCTTAAAATCATGAAAAACACCTTAAAATCATGAAAAAATACCTTAAAAATCATCGAAAACATGTAAAAACCGACAAAATTACACAAAATGTGCAAAAAAAAACCAATTCTGTATATTTCAGGCTATCTATTTTCAGGCTGTATATTTCAGTACGAAAAAATAGATTTTTGAGCACTTTTTTGAGAATTTTAGAAATTTTCGAAAAAATCGATTTATCAGCACTTTTTCGAAAATGTTGACATGGAATCTGAATGTACGTATGTGGGTTACTATTCAAGTGCATGAGCACTTTTTTGATATTCTGCTTCCTTGTACCTTTAAAATCTTTAAAAAAAACTATTTGATAGGAAAATGGAGTTGTAAAATTTATTTTATGAAATTTTCCCTTCTAAAAAAGATTTAAATTGTAACTAATAGCAACAAATAATCTTGAAAATTTAAAAATTATATCTGTCATTTAAAGTTGAAAAAATGTTTTGTAATAAATCACTTACTCCTATGAGTTTGTATTCGGACGTTGTTTATCAGTATACATGTAATGGGTGCAATGTCATATACATTGGAGAGACTACCCGTCAGCTCTGCAAACGAGTCCAAGAACACACTTATAGAGGGGGTAAGAGTAATATTGCTGAGTATAGGAAATCTTGTAAATGTAAATGAAATATAAATGACTTTAAAATTCTGTGCAAGCATTTTAAATGTTACTATGAGAGAGTGTCATGTGAAGCTTTGTTAATAAGGTCTCGTGACCCTAAAAATTAATGTGCAAATGGCACTATCAACCAATTAGTTAAGAGTTTTCGATTAATTTTACGTGATAGATTGCGAAATCATCATTTTCATATATATATATATATATTTAAATTCTCATTATTTATATTTATATATTTATATTTAAATTATATATATATATATATATAAGCAGTAAAAAAGCTAAAACTCAGTGAGCTGAGATGACCGTTAAACCATCGAAATATATTATGACAAAAAAAATATAAAGCATGGAAAATCATTAATTTTGAGATTCACTTGGAGAGAAAAAAACGAAAAAACAAAATAAATCACATTAAAATTCATTGGAAAAAACATACCGACTTTGTACGGCACTCGAGACATTTGGAGATAAGTAAATCGTTGATGGGAATACAAAAAATCGCTTTTTGCGCTATTTATAATTGTTGCTTGTAGATATCTGATTAGTAAAACAATCTAAAATATTTCCCAATATGGAATATTTCATTGGATTTTTTTTATTAATAAGTGATTTTTGGTGGAGTTTTGTGGTTACGAGTTTGGAAATTTTTAATGGAAAATATATCAAGGATTTGAAAGTTTATTATGATGGTAATTTTAGTAAAATTTTTGGTAGAAAAAATTTTTTATGTTGAAAATTAATTACAGTTTTAAATTTTTAGAAAACTAATAATGGGATTTTGCTTATCAATATTTTGTTTATGATTTTCTTTAAATAAAGTCAAGATTCTAATTCTTCTACACTGAAGCAATCCTTGTTCATCAATGAATAGAGTTAGCTCTTTGATTTTACTTTTTTCTCCAACGAATTTCTTCTTACGAACTTGTTCTATCTCATTGCTAAACGTTATATGTTGGTCATTTCGGATAATATCTTCTTCAACCCGACGGAACTCATTCGATGTCAGCTCCCCGAGCTCTCTTTCTACTACCTTCTTTTTTACAATTCTGAATAAAACGCTTCACTAACTCTCTCACTCTTATTCACCTTTTCCAAACTGAATATGTTTTTGACTCCAAACAATTTGTTTTTCAATATGATACTTCCTCTCGAACTGGAGTTAACAAACTGAATTGTGTCCTTCTTTCCGATGCAATTTTCTTCTTCGATGTCTTTCTTTCCCACTCTCGTCCTTCAAAAACTCTGGACCTTGGTACCACGAATTTAACTTTGATTTGTCCTCCGTCTTAATCCATCTGCACAACAAATCGGCTGGATTAAGAGCTGTTGGCATGAATCTCGCCTGTCTCACGTTAGTGATCTGCTGAATCAACCCAATTCGGTTGGCGACAAACGTATTATACTCTTTATCGTGCTGAGTAATCCAGTATAACACGTTTTTGACTATTACACCAAAATACTGATTTCGACATGTCCACATCAATTGCTCTGGAGATCTTTTGTGTCACCTTTACTCCCAAGCAAGCTCCTAATAATTCTAAACGCGGAATAGATATCGGTTTCATCGGTGACACCTTTGTTTTTGCCATAATAAAGTTGCTTGTGACCCTGAAATCAGTCCGCTCCACTGCAAACCCAACCGCAGCGTACGCGTTCATAGATGCATCTGAGAAAATATGCACCTCCTTTTCACTTTCCTTTAATGAAAATAGCTTTCTTTTACAATGAATTTTGTTTAATTCTGACGCTTCCGGGAGCCAACCTCTAATTTTCTCTTGCAAGCTTTGAGGCAGCTCTTGACCCCAATCAAGACCTGTCATCCACATTTCTTAGAGCATTATCTTGCCTCTGACAGTATACGCACTGAAAAATCTCATCGGGTCAAATATTCGAGCTAAAGAACTCAAGAACAAACGCTTTGTTATATTCACTTGCTCTGATAATTCGGTCTTTATTCTAAATTTGTCAGTGCCGGTGTCCCAAGATACTCCTAACATTTTTATATGACTAGTTTGTTTATCTACCACGTCGAGCAGTTTTGAACTTTCTTCGTGCGGTATCGTGAATAAGATTTCTTTGCTGTTGGTAATCCATTTTTTTCACCTTCATTCCAGCAGCTCTCCAAATTTGAATCAGTTCCTCTCTTCATTTCTTCCATTCTTCAACGTCGTCAACTGAAAACATCGGATAATCCATGTACGTAGCCCCTTTAATAATGTTTACTGCTTTTGGTAACTCTTCTATGAATCGGTTGGCATTACTCCGTGTTATTAATCGTGCTAAAAACGGCGATGCATTTAAACCAAAAACTAATCCCTGAACTGGTAACTTTTCTTTATTTCATCTATCTCTTGACAGAAGCACAAATACTGCTTGTCTTTCTCTGTCTCAGCTATTTTTAAATACATCTCTTCTATATCGGAGACTAACGCGATCTGGAATATTCTAAACTTCAATGATATCTCCAATAAATCATTTTGCAATTTTAGTCCCGCTTCAAGAAGATCGTTTAAGCATGTGTCTTGGCACTTAGCTGCGGCGTCAAAAACTACTCTGATCTTAGTAGTTTCCTTGTCTTTCGTTATTATGGGAAAGTGTTGCAACCACCATTTAACACTTTTCAACTCTTCTTCACACAATTTTTTTATGTAACCTTTCTTCAAGTGATCCATAATAACTTTGTCATAACTTTGTATGAGTTCTTCATCCTTTTTCAATCTCTTCTGCAACCACATTCCTCGTCTCTCCGCCATCGGTCTTGTTGCTAGCTCTCTGTCTGTCCTGGGTTTGAACGGCAACTTGATTTCGTATCTTCCGTTTTGATACGTGAATCCTTCTACTACCTGGCTGAGGAACTGTTCCTCATTTAAATTCTCACTTTTCTCTCGTTCGATCTTTTCAACTTCCAAAAATCTCCTCAGCACGCCATCATTAACTTCCTCCGTAAATGAAAATGTGTTAAAACACGTTGATAACTTTGCTGACTACTCTGTTATGACATCCATACACGTCAATCCTAAGGGCGTTAACCAGACTACAGGATCATTTCCTTCTCCTTGTATTTCTCGGATTGCTTGGTGCAAGCGAATAAAATCAGCTCTATTTAATACATCCATATCGGAATTTTTTCTGGCTGGATGAAATGGTATGTTTTGCAAGTGTTTCCACCTGTGACACATTCCTTTCCAATCGCAAACTCGAATTCCATTCGATATGATCTTCATTGCTAACGCTCGTATGTCCACACATATTTTCCGGTCTCTACTCAACAGTTTGAGCTGACGAGCATGCACGTCGATCTTCTTGGCATTTCCTCCGATCACGTTCACTGTGATTTTCTTTATGAGGACTTCTAAATCCAATTCGTGAGCCACTCTATGACTAACGTAGCTTACACTGCTTGCATCGTCCAATAGATCATTCACAGCTATCTCCTTTCCATTTTCCGATAACAACACTGTAACCGTTCTTAACGTCACATACCTTGACTGATTTTGAATGTCCTGGCTGTCATGAAATTACGAACTCATTATTTTATTCATGTTTTCACTCTCGCTTGTCTTTGCTGATTTCGTTGCGTCATCTGGTTTTGTTTCCGTTTTGGTCGCATGCAGCAATCGGTGATGCTTTCCGGTACAATCCGTTGACATACAAAATTTCGGCTTTCTACATATCTTTACGTTTTGACCGGGTTGCAAGCAATTAAAACATAATCTCTTTTCCATAACCACATCCCGCCGCTGATCTACTGTTAGTTTTTTTAATGGCTTACACTGATTCATGTATAGATCTTCCTGGCAATATCGACACGCTATTCTTTTTCTTCCTGAAATCTCATCGATCGATGCACTGGACACATTCTTTTCAACGTTGTTCAAAAATGTATTTTTCCTCTTCGGTTCCAGCAGTGATTTTTTTAGAACCTCATCAGTCTTTTTCAAATAAACGAGTTCTTTTGACAATCATTTCATCATTTTTTCGATTGTTGTCTCATTATTCGTTGTTTTGGTCTCGTCTATTTCTCGCTGCCACATTTTTAATAACATCCGAGAGAACTTTCGAATGACTATGTGATAGAAAGCTCCTCGGCTCAAGTCTTCGTCTTTATTTGACTTGAAAAGATATATCAAATAATCTAGAACCTTGATATCCGCTTCTAGATCTTCTATATTATCCTCCTTTATTGATCGCAGCCTTTTAATCTCCAGCGTTATATCAGGGACATTCCTTTTGTCACCTCCATATTTCTCGTTTAGTCTGTCCGGCGCCTTCTGAAAAGCTCCGTCATCATAATCAAGGTTCTCGACTAAGAATAGCGCCTCTTCTCCCAAGCTCTGTTTTAAATACAACAGCTTCACTGCCTCAGGCATGCTATTCTCAACTAAATAGATCTGGACCGTGACCTTCCAAGTGTCATAATCTTTCTGATTTCCATTGAATCTCGGTAATTACATCGCTCTGAGCGAAACAATTCCACCTGTAACCGGTTCTGTCGTTACTAGCACTGACGTGTGTTGCATTTCTTTCTTAATTTGGTTCTCAAGCATTTCTTCGAATTCATCATGTTTCGCCTCCAGCTCCTCTATCTCTTTCTCTAACTGGGTGACTTCATTGTGATTACCCAACTCTTCTCCAAAGGTAATTAACATTTCGAACGTTACCACTGCACTATCAAATTTGGTTTCGTACAGTCCACAATTGGTCCTTGCTTCGGCTTTCATCCGCAGTTCTTCAAACTCCTGATTCTGCTTTCGAGTTAGCGCTCTCATTTAGATTATCTTCTTTCGCTTTCCATCGTCCCACTGATGATACAAACTCTCTTTCTCTGCAACGTCCAGATCGCTCCCGCCTGTCAAACTTAAAACTAAATGGAGATTCGATTCTTTTTGGATATTATATTCCATTAACTATTGTTCGTCTCGTAACTGTTTCCTTGCGAATATTAACCTTTGATGTTCATAATGTATTTCCTCCTTCTTCTGAATTTTTTCCTTCAAGCTCTTTATGGTCTCACTTGGCTCACAAACCAGAAGTAGAGTTTTGCCGATTACAGTTTTAACGAATATCTGTATATAATTTGTATCTCTTTTTTTCAACTATCTATTTCTACTGTACCTCTCGTCTGATTCCGTCTTAATATTGACGTCAAATGAACAGCATACATGAACATCTACATACATTTCATACCACCAAACTCGAAGATTGAGTCGCACCCGGGTGCTGGGCCCGTATTGTATTTGGGACGACACAATCCTCGAAATTCTTACAAAAACCCCGCAATGCTGACACAAGTACTCCGCGAATTTATTCAACAACCACAGGGGTATTAATTTTATTTCATTCAATTTTCTCATCCACTCTGGTGGAGGACGCTTCGATTTTTATTATCAAACCCCCCGATGCTGACAACCACCCACCAACTCCAGAGCGCCGTAACCCCGCTCTGCTACCAGAAATAATAGGAGAGCGTGCGCAGCGTAACTACGGCACCCTGTAATAGAGGGGCGGATGTGGGGTCTGGGGAAAACGTTTAATTTTACTTTATCAACTTCAAAACAACTCCGATAAGTCTCACAACCATTGTAAAGATTCAAAATCAATTGTGATGTCCTCTGAGACTGACTCAAATCCGCATATAATTCGTCAATGTCGATATTTTCTTTAATTTCAAAATTGTTCGATGAATCCTTCATTTCTCCCATCACATCCACGACGCATTGCACACTTTCCCAATTACTGTCCAAATATCTTTTAAAAATCTCATCATTAGTTTTCATCGTGTATCAGTTGTCACTCTTCAACTAAAGTTCCAGAAAAAATAGTCAAAAACGCAATTAAAATCCGATAAAAAACCTTTAAATTGAAAAACAATCGATGGCGTCTTATCCAAATCAAAACAAAAGATTTTCGTACGCGAAAAAAAAATATTAATTCTGTTTTGCGATAAAAATCTGAATAAATCGAATTCGGTCGATATCTTAGATGATATTGAAAGGAGTGAGAACCAATCAAAAAAGCGTCCGGCAAATCAAATCATTGATAATTATCAACCAGAAAAGAAAAAAACCGAAGATCGTATCAACGATTGATAAAAAGGAATCAGATCTCAAAATAAATGAAGAAAATAGCTTTTCGAAATTAAATGCTTCAAGTGTCCGTCACCAAGAACAGAATTTAGTCACTGAAAATGAACTCAATGTAATCATAGATAAAATCTTCAAGGTTGCCGGATAATTTAAAATTTGGAATTTATTGTTAACTATCTGAATAATTTAATCCAACTGATTTCTATTTTGTAAAAGTGATGACACAATGAGTTTTTTCGAATTAATTGGAAATTGGTTTTTTATTCATTTAATTTTGAAAATTATTATTTGAAAATCGAATTTTGTTTTAAGAGATTATAATTAAAGTTTTGACGCGAACTTAATGTTGAATTTATTACAAAGCAAAAGTCACCATCGTGATTGTTATTTCAATTTAATTAATAAAAGTTTTAGCGCGAATTTTGTCTTTCCGATTTTTCAAATAACCATTAACATTTAATTATAATATATTAAGAAAGAATGAAACGAAAATTGATGGACATTTTAAAATTGTATTTTGATGAATTGGGAAATTTAAATTTTATTTCGACCAAAAATTCCATTAAATTATTATCGATTGACGAAAATTTTTCTCTTTTGGTTGAATTATTGGATCAGATTTCGGGAATTTTGATACGGAAGAAATAAGCTAAGAGTTTCTTTGATGCCAAATTACTTTCACTGGAATTGAGAAGTAGAAAGAAAAATTCGGACAATAAATACGATTTGTTATTTCGTTTATTTTCGATTCTGATCAATCTCCGATGCAGTATGATCGAATATTTCCGGTCTGTTGCCAATCTGAAACTGAAATCTGGATTCGGAATCTCAGATAATTTACCACAGTTGATTTATGCTAAAGACTCATTGAAACAAGAAATTGATACCGATAAAACAGAAATATTCTATCCAATTTTCTCGACAATCACGCTCGAGATCGATTGTCTGATCAATTCGTTCGAGGCTCATGAGAGAGTGGCAAAGCTCTGCTTTCTCGATCCACTTGGTGAGTTGGAGTCTGTCTTTGAAAATGATCAATGCATGAAGAATTCATGTAATTCACGTGAGCTTCAAATGATTTATTTATCTCCCGACCAGACGTTCGATCTCCGCCACCGGTGCACCGCACCCATAAAACCGCTGCGCACGCTCTTGCATCATCAAATTCATTTAAACAAAGAACAAACAATTCAATTTTAAAACATTAATTGAAAGAAATAAGCTGTCATAAAATATTCACATAAATTTTAATTTTTACAAATAGTTATTTTACAATTAGATTTATTATTATTTTTCTTTATTATTCACGAAACACCTAATAATACTCACTAATCCGGATTTTGAAAAGATACTTTGTCACTTCAAAATACGAATTTTTACATGAGTGACATTAGAATTTATAAACCAGATTAGCTTGCAATCAAAAAATTGTGTTTAATGTATTTAAGAAAAAGTCTTGAACTTAAGATGTCGCTAAAACCACTTTGACACTACCTATATTCTGTCAATTACTTTTCTTAAAATAAATGCTATAAATCCTTTAGAACATGATATTTTTTAAAAATCTTTTACAATTTTTTTAAATATCAAATTAGCATAATCAAAGACAACAATAACAACAAGCAGAAAAAAATAAATAATTTTAAAACGATTCTAAAAGTTAACAGTCCCGACGTCCTCCGGAAAGCCGATTACGATAATAGAAAAATTTTAAACGTAATTTTGTTTGTTCATTATTATTTAAATATATGTATACGTTGTATCGACTTTAATTCAGAATAACTTATATTTAATTTCATACATCATTATAATGACAAATACGAATAAACGAGTTGATTTTAAATAGATTTTTGCGATATAATTTACCTTTTAGAACTCGTGTTTTAACAACCGTCGTCCCCGCCGTTGTCCCCTCGATGTCCCAAGCTTCATTAGTGTTGGATGCGTCGCAAGAGAGCGACGGGGAGCCACTGCTTCCCATAATCATCGACATAAGGTCGATACCAGAGCATGAATTCGAGGACAGTCACTATACCGGCCCGTGTATCGCTGGGGTGGGATCATTAGTGTGTTCCTATCGAACGCGCTAACCTCCGAGAATGCCGGTTTACGCCGGGTGATCATTAGATTACTATCCGATTTGTTTTCCCGACATAAAATATATACTCAATTGATATAATAAAACAAATATAATTTTTATTCGAATTTTCATGGTTCTATATTAATTGTCAACTTGAATATGTTTCTTTTGTGAGAAAAAGATTTACTTTAGGAAATTTTGATGATTTTAATTTTTTGAGTAAATTATAGGTAACACTCAACCATTTTTTTTATTTCTGTGAATCTCATAAGAATTTCGAATTAGTATTATCAACAAAATAGTTGAAAATAGAATATAGAAATTAAGGCATTTGCGAATTGTCTTAAATTTATAGTTTAGAATTAGAAAAGCGATTATTTTCCTAGCGATAATTTTCTGATAAATAATTATATAAAATGAGTAGTGTCAATTCGGTTTTATACGATATTAGTTTATTCTAACTTTATTATTTTGAAATAGATACGAATTTTAATAGCTAGACCAAAAATATACTATAAGAAGTTCATGAATTGAGTAACTTACAGACTTGTAATATATTGGGTCGAGTATATAAATTGACCGATAGAAACGGTAGATTCAGAATAGAATTAGTTGAAGCTGTTGTTGATTATCGATCCTCTAATAATATGATGATAATTAATGATAACTCCTACACGATGCACTCTAATACAATGCTTCTTTCAGTTACGTAATGACATATACAGTGCCAAAAGTTAATAAAACATAACAAACAGATGCATTAAGTTCTCACGCAGGCACAACATTGCCGTAAGTCGCATACCACACACAAATAAAATATAAATCATCCCCGAGCGACACTCCGCTAGGTAGGGGGCCCATAGCCCATCCTATCTTTAATCGAACCCGCAGGCCCTTCAAACTCGGCACTGCCAGGCAGATGTCGAGGGGAAGAGTCGTCCGACCCACAAATAGATATAGTGCATCGATGAATATTAAAAATTAGCATATAGGCAACATAAACCGAAATCGGGTTGTGACTGACCCTTAATAGTCACTGGGGGCTCTGAGCGTTCAAAATTGCTACGAACAAGTGGGTCGTGACAGTTATATAAAAGATAAGAAATATTAAATAAAAATAAAAATAAAAAATAAAATTAATTAATTAATAATGTTAAACCAATATAAAAGTTAAAAAAATTTAATTCTAATTTGATCAAAAGAAGTTGATTATTTATTTAATCACAAGGGTTGATAGTACAGATTGTTACATTGTAAGATTATACATATTGATGAAAAACACTGTAAATATTAAGTTAATTATTTATGTAAACGATCGATTATTTAATCACAAAGGTTGATCATGTAGATCAACAAGAAAGTTGATTAGTTATATACCATCATTTAAGATCAAAATCAGACAATAGAATACTGAAATAGTATAATAATGAAAAGATCATATTTGAATTGTGAGTAATTATTATTTAAAATTATTATATTATTTTATATAATTGTAATTAAATAGTACAACTAAATTATAAATAAGAAGATCCGAGTTGTCGTTAAGGCTCTCGGTTAATAAAACATAAAATCGGCCATGGGCCAAAAACTATTAACATTTTTATTGTTTGTAATAAAAACTTTATATAGAAATATAAATTTTACAAAATTTTTTGAGTTTTTTTTATTAATCTTATTAACACCAGATAAACTCAACAAATTTGGCGCCTAACGTGGGGCAATACATGTTTCAAGAGAATTTTAAAGTAGACTATTGAATTTAAGTCACCTTAGTTGAGTTTTTCTAAAGTTTCTTTTTCTTTTCTCATATACAGTTTAGAGTCAAATTGGTTAAATACAATAAAACGCAACGGAGTTAAGAAATAGAACAATAAAAATAGAACACATAACAAACACAATGAGTAGAAAAACAGGACAATCAAGAGTGCAAAAGTCATCAGATTTTCTTCCCATCGATAAATTTTCAGGAAAAAAAGAGAATTATGATACATATTTTACAGAGTATAAAAATTATGTCATGGTATGTAAAGAAGAAAAGAAGCTGATATGATAAAAAGGCTTCCATTATATTTACCAGGTTACACCTTTTTAAAATTTTTTAAAATCATTTGAGTTTTTTTTTATTGATAAATCTTATTAACACCAGATAAACTCAACACTTCATAATTCACTGTCTAAGGTCTGGTTGAATGTGACTTGTCTCTAAGGTCATTATCTCGTTTAACTTTATTAAAAACTTCACACAGTACTATCTAAGACAGTATTGTTACATTAAAATTCGCATATCTTTTTTATTGCTGCCACTTCAATGAAGCCTAGTTTTTTTAAAGTCATAAAAAAATACGAATTTCTATTTGTTTTCATAATGTTTCTAGAGGTTAAAGCTTTAAATTAACAATCGATCACAAATTGCAATATAAATTATGGTAGGAAAAATCAAAACCTTTAAGGTAGTATATAACACATATGCATAACACATCTTCATTGATTTGAAGAACAATTAGACAAAACACATAAAAAACTGGAAAGAAGTTTTTCTTCATCCTAATATTATCTGACTATCACTTGAAAATTGTATAGAAATTACTCCCCATCATTGATTTTTTTTCCAAAAGCATTGACTTAAATCGAGAAGACATTTTTGTAAAAGCATCTCATTAACCATTAATTATATTTATATTTAACCATGTATTTATTAACCTCATTAAATTCAGTACGTATATGTATATTTCTAAGTTTATATTTTTTTCTTCTGGTTTTTTAACATAATTTGTTTGTATCTTGAAATCACTAGAGAACCTGTAATTTGACGTAAAAGAAATGTTAATCAAATTTTTACAATATTTACAAAATCATTTAACAAAATACAAAAGTTCTAATAAAAAATATGAATAAATAAATAAATTATCTTCAGTTATAAATGGTACTATCCCAATATAAATCTGCAAATTAAGGTCATATGAGCATTTTATATTTGATGAATGTAAAAAATAAGTTCAATTTAAATATAGTAGTTCATTATGCACCTTCACTGTATGTACTTTTATTCAGTTTCACTTAGGTTTTAATATGATGGTTTAAAATTTTGAAATGAACTCTAAAAATAATTTTTGGTTTTTGAATTTCCATTTAACACGTACAAATAGTTTTAACATTTATTTGTTTGACAAAATAAAAATAAACTTATTTGCTTATTAAATAAAAGGTTAAAAAATAGACTATTCAAAATACGTAAACGATTTTTTGACCTTTGGATTTTATTCATTGATAAATATGACTACAATAGGTAATTACTGATAGTCGAAGACACATTTCGAATTTTTATTATCAACAAAATTACAGAAAATTCTATATTGTCTCTCATTTTTCTTCGTTATATTCATATTATTTAAAACATTTTTAGAGAAAAAATAAAACCCATTCCTTTCTTTCAAAAAACCCAGAAAAAACAAAAAATTGAACTGTGGCGCTTCGATTTTCCTTGAATAATCAAATCATTTAAATTTTACAAATTTCAATAATGTAAATAACATTCAATTTTTTTTTACTATTTTACTAAAAAAAAAATATTTACTAAA
>MQRK01032832.1:0-10285 GCA_001938485.1 Girardia tigrina | reverse complement strand
TATATATAAGACAGCGAAATTGTTGTTAATTCAGCCTGAAGATGATGGAAAATCCACCGAAATATATTGCAATAAAATTTGATTTTAATGGCGTTCTTAATTAAAAATAATAAATTCATTTTTCTGCTATTAAAAAATAATATTTTCAAGTCTTTCAATTGATTACAGCATAATTAGAGGCTGGATTTAATTAATAAATTATTAAGCCGTCGTTCCTGACAAAGCCTTTTATCACAAAAGACTAATTTAAATAATTCTCATTTGAAGAATGTAATCTTTATTTATTTTGTCGTTTGATTATAATAATTTTTATGATAAAAAACGACATTAAATATAAATGTTGATTAGACCTAAACTAATAAATTATAAATCTCAGCTATTTGTATATTCATCTAATAAATAATGTACAAATAAACATAAAATAAAAGAATTTTTATTTGCCTGATTGTTTCTTTTATTAATTTTTAGTACAAATTAAACTCATTTTAAATTGTTTGTCATAATATTTATTATTTAGTGTTAATAAATTTTACTTTTTCATTTTAAATAACATTTGTAAAACGCGATATTCATAAAAAAACAACATCTATACACAAAACACCGAATAAACTAAAATAATAGAAATAATGAAAATTTAAGTTTTGAAAATGAAACTGCAAAAATATATTTAAAATTCTTGTCTTCAAATATTAATAAATAATCAATTAAAAACGTCTTTCATCTTTTCAGTAATGTGTTAAAATATTTTTTTTGAAAATGGTATTTAACATATAAAATTTCCACAGACAGACAGGGGATTATTACAATTAGTAATATCATAAATATTTTAGTGTATTTAACATGTTATTGTTTCATTTTTCAATATTATTAATTAATAAACATTGATATCTCATAATTATCAGAGAATCTGATCTCAAATCGATCGCGCGTATAAGCAAAGCTTTTGAATAATTCGTAAAATTTAACCCCGCAAAATATAAAAACATGTGAGTGATTCTTATTTTCAAATTTCAAAAGATGAAAAGATTATTATTAATGAAATAATAATAATAGTGAAAATTGAATTTGCAATGCACCATTAACATTTCAAACTAATCTTGTTTAAAATCTTATGTTTCAGTAAATAAGAAATATAATACATTATTAGTATATATAATATCTCTGTTGGCTATTTTAAATCAATGGTTTTAATTAACCAAGTATGTCGCATATTAATTAAAAAACAGTTTTAATAACTATAAATCAATGTTATTGTATTTATTCAAATTACATTGCTTTATTATTGTTATGTAATTCTCTCCACTCTTATCTCTGCTTGAAAATTATAAAATTAATTTGCTTGAATTTATAGATATGTCATCTATCCAATGATAAATATTGAATACAACTTTATTATTTATAATAATGACAATATTAAATAATAAACGATTGAAATACCTTCTTCAGAAAACAATAGTTAAAACTTATTGGCACCGCAATTTAATTGTTATTTCTACAGTTGATATAATAATAATGAAGCTTGTTAAAGAGCGGTCTGTTGACACAACAGTAAACAAATGAATCATGATTATTCCAACTGCAGCGCATTCAAGTACCGCTCATCCACCAATCACAACCGAGACATACATTCCCTATACACACAAAGATACACGCAGACACTGGATGTGCAATCAGTCGTGTATTAAAACTACTAAACTTACTTCGATTACTTGCTGGTTTACGTAAACATTATTGAATTAAAAGATGGCTTTGAAAAAATGTAACTAAAATGTCTATTTGATCAATAATAAATCATTAATACAGCACAAGTGAATATATTTAAATATCGGGCCTCATGATTCTGTTTCCAGTATTCAATTATTTATATATAGGTGAATTTAAAAAGTTTGACATCATTGAAATCAATACGATTGAAATTTACGACACTACTCTTAAGAAACGAAATTTTATGACCTTCGATTGACGGAAAGAGTGAAATGTTTGATGTTTTTAGAAAGAAATCAATCGTGATACGAATTGTTGAGTTTCCAAGACTGAACTATTTCTGTTTACTTTTCGATTGATTTGCTTACTGAAAGCTGCTAGCTACACCAAGTGTTGAATATAGACTCCCCGGTAGCTGTGGTATAAAATCGTAACGAATAAATTCCCAGATGGATGTTATTTTTGGTTTAGGTACAGATCTACCTATAAATTCTTCACATATAGTCGGATATTCAAAAATAATTTCTACACTTGAAAGGGCAAGTTAATTACATATTACTAATTCCAAGTGTCCAAAGATATTTTGACCATTTGGTCAAGCAAGATTATTGAGGTAGCAATGTAATTTAACAAAGTAAAGTAAAATCTATTGTAAATAACAATTATAAGTTGAAATTAAAAGGGGAAACATCAGTCATAAATAAACAATAATCCTCATGGTCATGATATACGAGGTGAGTTGCCAGGAGACTTTGACGTGATGTTTGACTATAAACTTGTCGCCTGTTATCGATGTACCTATAAGACACTCTAAGTAATTTTAAAGTAAAAGTTCTTAATATTGGGTAGGCAACTAAGTAATAACCGATTTGTTCAATTAAATAAGAGTTTTTTTACTTATAAGTCTTATTAGTCTTTTTTACCTTTTGCCATCTCTGACAACTTGAATATTCTACGCTCGTAGATAGTATGATTCTTTTCGACCAAAAACTGAGTTAAGTGAAAATTTAAAGCGTCATTATCATTGAAAGTTTTACGAAGTGTTCCAAGGATCGAAAAAAGTGGTAATCCAATGGCGAGAAATCAGGGCTATTTGTTGGGTGCAACAGCAATTCCCAACCAATATCCATAAATTTTTGACGAGTTGCCAAAGATGTGTGAGGCCTAACATTATCCTAGTGAAAAATGACACCTTTCGATTGACTAATTCTGGTCGCTTTTCCTTGACCGTTGCAATTCAATTTGTTCAGTTGCCGACAGTAGACTTCCGAAATTAATATTTGTATTCTTTGGAAGTAGCTCAAAATGCACCAGACCTTTCTAATCCCACCAAATAGAAAGCAAAATCTTTTTAGCTGATATTTACCTTTGAAGTGGTTTGTGATGACTCATTAGGCATGCATTATGATCGTTTTTGATTTACATTGTTGAATACAATCCTATTTTCATCTCCAGTGATGACTCATTTTAAAAAAGGATCAAATTCATGGCGTTTAAGAAATGAATCGCAAATTTAAATGCGATTTATCAGATGAACTTCTTTCAAATCATACGGAACCCAAATATCCAGCGTTCCGTTTTAAATGCTTCTTAACGCCTGTATGTGAAACATTTCACTTCTTTGCAATCTCCCATGTAGTTACGTGACGACCAGCTTCGACGATGGTTTTCATTTCATCCTCATTAAGCTCAACTAATCAACTTCTTTAAGACGAAAAATCTCCAAAAAGGAATTTTTTAAACCAATATCAGTATTGCCTTTCATTCAGGGCTTCTGTATCATACAATTCATTTAACTTTTTGGCGGCTTGCACAGTGTTCCTTCCTTGCTTATTAAATCATTATGTAATTTATAAATCATGAAAATACTTTCAATAAAGTTGAAGAATATAGTGTTTGCTTTGATATATAAATTGTTAGTTTAGTCTGATGGTGAGGGTTCATCCGTCGAAATCGATTGGAATAAATTATGACGAACGTTTTTTTAAATATAATTTATCGTCATTTTTTAAATATTTAAATGTAATAATACTTGGTAAAAATCTAATAAATATAAAAAAATCAAGAAACAATTTAATAATTCCAGCCGATTATTTGACTGTAATCTAATTGTGTTAAAGAGAAAAAAATCAAATAAAAATATTTTATTTGCAATAAGAAAATATTCCTTCAACTTAAATTGTATACAATTTTATATTAAAAATAGTTGATTACAAAATCTTCTTTTGCTTTTATTTTTACAATAATTTTTTCGTAATTAAGATTTTTAATCTAAATTATTTTTCACCCTAAGAAAACATTATTCAGTATTAATACGTTAATACATTTACTTGATAATTTATAATCAAACAAATTATTTATTTCACTAGATCCACAGAATTCCTTCTAATAACATATAATTGATAAAATTAATTTATTATAAGACATAAATTAAAAGGAATGGATACAAATGTATATATAGAAAGACAAATTATAATTTAATAATACAGAAATGAATTTACTTTATTCCATGTTTTCTTTTTAAATCAAAATGTAATTAAATAATGAGTTTTCGATTAGAAAATTTAATATTATTTATTGAGATAGAAAAATCTTTAGAAAATTGATATTTTTAATAAGTATAATTTTTTCCTTTAATTTATAATTGCTAAATTGAAATATAAAACTGGTAAACGAATTGATTGAGTATGTAGTACATAAAGGATCACGGAACTATTTCAAGAGGGATTTAGGAGATTTGTTTGAGAAGATTAAGAATGGAATTCTATTGCACAGTTAGTTAAGGAAAAACATTATACACTTTGGAATTATCAGTTATAATTTTAAGATGTGCAACTAAATTTAACGGTAAATGTTTGAAACAGTGAAAAGAGGGTTACCCGTATTAATGTTTCATGATACATTTATTTAATGGCATACGAAAAAAACATGTTTTTTGTTAATAAATATAAATAAATAAATGAATAATAATGGCAAGTCAATGTAAAATAGTTAAACAGTTAATATGGTTTACTGGATGTGTGACACCCAAGGAATGTCGTACTTATTAAATTCTAAAGAGATTGTTACGAATAATAAACAGAATCACGAAAATGGAAAACAACCTTTTAAAATTAAGAAATGAATTACTAATAATTAAAAAAATTAAACAAGTGAAGATAAATTAATGGTTGCTCTTATAAAGTTATATGTAAATAATGCTTTCAAATTCCGGCAATCAAATGATCTCAGATGCATTGGAATGGCTCTTTGGGGAATAGGTTGAAGACAAATTTTAAAAATAAGCAGATTTCTTATTATAAATGGAGATGAATAATATATGTTTTATCTTAATATTAAAAGTTTAGTTGCTCAGTTGTCATATTTTATTTGCTTATATAGAGGGTTATTGACTACAGGTCAGGTCAGAAAATCTATCTGTTACAGGTACCATGTAAACCTGTAATACCTGTCCCATGGTCGAAGGGTTGGTGACAGAACTTGCTCCCCCAATAGAGAAACCTGGGTGAAGAGGTGTGTGGACGGATGAAAAATAAAACCTAGCAAAGGGCGGATGAGCTCCTTGGAGCCAACGGCCAACCATACCTGGAGAGGAGATAGGTACCACCAGGTTTCTTGCCTACTGAGACATTCAAAAAATATGCAAACCCAAGCCATAATGCTTGTGCATAATTGAGTGCACCCACGGCCCAACGACTACGGTACCAAAGAAAAATATAGAGCATCATTAAATTTATCAAGAGTAATTTTATATTGCATTAAAGATAAAATGTTTATCTTGATGCAGGAATTATGATCACTTTTACCAATTTAATTCCACGATGAAAATAGAAGTTATTTGAAAGGCTTAATATATTTTTTTGCTTAGCTCGTATTACAAATGGGAAATTTTATAAAATAAATAATATTTAATATATTCCTTTATTTCATTATAATTACGAATGATTAATAATAATTATTTCTGTTGTAAAAGTTAAATTAGAGAGAATATTGTGTAAATATTTGTCTTAAAACTTATAAGTACAATAACAATATAAAGAATCGTGTTAAAGAATTCCTTCCAGCATAGTCAAATTTCTAATGTAAATCTCACAACTAAAAATGATAACTTTTATACAAATTTCTTATATAATTCTTGGTCTGTAGAACCTAACGACTTTAAAGAATGTTCTATTTAAATGGTTTTTAGAGTAGTAAAATACTTTGTTTAAGTGACCTCAAGCAAAATAAAAAAGTTATTACAAATATAAAATATTTATAATTTATTTTTAGTGTTCTTTCAAGTTTAAAGATAAAATATCTATTCAAAATTCTCCAATATTTTATTTTGCATAAATTAAATTAATTAATTACATTAATAGAAATTTAACATTTTTATTTCAGAAATATAAATAATAATTTTACATGTAAATCTTCATTTAAAAAAATAGTTAAATTTTGATGAATCATATTTGCTAGCTTTGTTTATTCAATCAAATAAATTTTTATTTTCTTTTTGTTGAAGAAATTTACATTAAAAATTATTTATTTAATTTTTCATTACGTATATGATGTTGTAATACTGTAAGCAACGTTTATACTTTTGTAAATTTAAATATGCATGACAAATAAAGTTGGTATGTAAACTTCCTGTATAACTTTTAATTTTAGAAAATAATAAATTACGCTAAATGAATTAAACTATGAATAAATGATGGAATGAATTACAAAAAGGAATTTAGTTAATTTAAATTTAAACAAACAATAGCGTTTTGTAATATTTTTTAGATTTTTATTCTGATTGTTAATTAGTCAATTAGTTTCTGAGATTTTCTTTAATTCATATTTTTTTAGATGTATTCGATTTACAATTTACATAAAGGTTCTATCATAAATGATGGTGGGATGTAGAGAATGGTTTCGACGTTTATAGTGGATCCCTTTACTTGTATTAAACATGGGTTTATCAATAGGTCGATTACAATATAATAAATATGATAAAATTATTGTTTTTAACGTTTCTGCTGGTCTACATGTGTTTATTCAACGCAACTTGTGAAAGTAGAAAACGATGTCTGAAAGGGTTTAGTGTTAAAGACCATTTAACCCATACTTTAATCTATTTCAATCACATCAGAAGGTAGCATTTCACCCTAAAATAGGTTTGATCAAACACTGACGAGAGACTCCTATTTTCTTAGTTCTTAGCAAAACTTCCACATGATAATGACCAGGAAGAATACATACAAATTGTTTGAACAGTGCATCCCCAGTGAGTGAATCCAGTTCATTTTAATGGCAGTCATACAGCCCCCAAATTTAATTCAATATTTTTTTACGAAAAAAGTAACAAACAGATCAGAACCAAATACTTTGTGAGTAATGGGACAAAATCGAACACTTCACAAATGGAAATTTAGGAACTTCAATTGGTAAAAGATAAGTCATATAATTCAGGAAAATGTGTAAAAGATTGACAATTAAATTAGGTACTAAGAAAGATAAAGCTATGAATTCAGTATACCTTTTATAGTACAATTTTATTGAAATTAGAATTAAGTATACGAATAATTTAAATTTATTTAAATAAAAAATGTTTTGTTTGGTTATTGGTTAAATTTATAGTTAAATGATTAAAATTAAAGTTAATTAGCGCAGAATATTATTCGATAATTTTAATTAAAAAATTTCCTCATTAATATATCTTAGAAATCTTATGGAGAGAATATTTATATTTTATTATAATTATAAACTTCCTTTTAATAAAATAAAAATGTATACATAACATACGTTCTTCGGATAAAAATTAGCAGATTCATCCAGTCTACTTTATTTTTTTAATAATTTTTATTTATATTTATATCTTAAGTCGATCTTAATGTATTATTTAAGTATTAATTTATTTTAAGAAATATTATATATCATTAGAGAAATATCAACCAAAACTTACCACCCTAAAATTAATGTTCTATGAGTCAAGCTTATTAAAGATATTTAAATAACTTCCGGTTGTGTAATGGTGACATTTTGTTACTTTATTATATAACATTAAAATATTTCCCACAGAAAACAATTATTTCCTACAAATATCTTTTTACATTGTGCTTATTTATATTTCTAATAATTAATTATTTATAATTCTGTTATTATTTATCAATAACACTCTTAAATTTATGAATAAATGTTACCAATCAAGCTTTTGTCGAAGATCAAAAAGATTAAAAATTAGTTTATAAAAGATTATTTTATAAACTAACTTTAATCTAAAGCAAATAAGATGCAAGAAATAGTCTTTAAAATATCATCAAAATTATCCATCCCTTCATCACCATGAAATACGGAACTAAAATGTGAAAAAGGGTTCTATTTCCATTAACAATTCTATTACAATAACATTCAAAATACATTATCAAAAAACTATTTTATTCCTTAAAAATATTTTAAACTTTTTATTTTAATAAAAGAACTAGTTTTTGAATAATATTTGGAATGAAATTAATTGTATTTTTCATATGAAATGGGATAACACGTGAGACCGAACACATATTTTCTGCTTAAAACAAACTTCATGAGGTATACTTTTTTTGCTATAAAAATATATGGGTGATGTTTTGAAAGGATTCGTATTCTTCAATAAAATTGTATTTTTTTCATTTGAGCACCTTTATAATTTGTTTTCTCTTTGTAAAGAATTTAACGTACACTTAATTGAAGACTCAAGTAAAAACGTAATTCATAAGGGTTAATAAAATTATAAATCTAGTAAGTTAAAATTAATTAAATTTAATATGAGTAATGAATTTAGTTCCTCCCAAGCACCAAGTACCTTCAACAGGATAAAGGTTAAAAATTAAGACAAAGATATTTAGGCACTTTAATGACTGAAATACCAAGTTTTGATGAGTAAAGATGAATTCTGTACACAAAAAATACAGTATTAATACACATTTTATGAAATACAACTTACAATTTAATTTAATTAAGATTCACTTAATTAAACATTTAATGCAAAATAAATTAATACAAAAACATTTTATGACATGATTTACGTTCCATTAAACGAAGATTAGTAATTTAAGAAACTCTTCTCTTGGTGAAAGTCTCGAATATATTTTTTCGGTTCACATGTAATATTTGAGAATTTAACATTTTTCTTTTTGGAAATATTTTGGAATTTATTACTTTGTCTAATACTTTTGATGCTTTTATGGCGACTGATGCATTGTTGATTTGTTTTATTTGCCTTTCTTATGCAAAGTAATATTAAATTTCTTTTAGAGAATCGATGTCGGTTCTTAAAATTATAAATAAGTATTTTTAGATTTTTGGCAAATTATTTTCCATGCTTTTAAAAATGCTCTAATATAAAGTATATTATTCCTCTTCTGTTTTTTTTAAATGTTTTAAAATGTTTTTTTAAATGGTTACTATTCTGTATTTTGTGGAATTTAAACTCCTTAATTTTAATTATTAAGAACACCAACATGGGTTTTCGAACTTTTATTTTCAATAAAATCAGAATTGTCTTTTGACAACTCTCAGCAAAGCTTTCGTAGTTCGACATCGTTCTAAATTGATAAATTTTAGTTAATGTTTGTTAATAAACAATTATTAGAACAATTTTTTATTATTTTCAGATTTTATTTTTATGGTTCAAATTTTGTAATTTTAGTAATAATTTTATTTAAAAAATGATTTTATGTAAAGAAAGAACATTTATTTAATTTAAAACTTGGTTAAAAGTTATTTACTTTATTTAAATTTTTAATATGAAAATTTGAAACGATTTAATATTTTTAATGTTTTTAAATATCTTATGTTGTACTTTAAAATGCAAATTATACTCGAATTCATCGTGAACATCCAAAAACTCAATTTTCCATCTGGATGGGAGAAGCACATTTCCAAATACTATTCAATTTTTCAGATAAAACTAAAGTCAGAAAAAACAATCTATATCGGCCGCGCTTATTTCATGATTATTTTGAAATATTAATAATAGAATATAAAATAAAACTTTATTAAATAAAAAATAGATAATACGAACACAATAAATTCTTTGTTTATTTATTGGTATAAATTTTTAATATGAAAATTTGAAACGATTTAATATTTTTAATGTTTTTAAATATCTTATGTTGTACTTTAAAATGCAAATTATACTCGAATTCATCATGAACATCCAAAAACTCAATTTTCCATCTGGATGGGAGAAGCACATTTCCAAATACTAAACTCAACATACCGATTTCAACATACTAAATTTAAAATATTCGTCACATTAATAAAAGAGCATGTAAGAAAAGTACCAAACTAAAAAGACATTATTCTTTGCTAAATTTTATTTCATTATAATGGAATTTTTATTTAAAAATTATACATTATATTATCTCTATACGCTCATGGAAATTTGATATTGGAGATAATTTATTCACAAATATTCACAATTTATTTTGTCAACACTTTTTTTAATCGTTTTTACTTTCAATTTTTCAGATAAAACTAAAGTCAGAAAAAACAATCTATATCGGCCGCGCTTATTTCATGATTATTTTGAAATATTAATAATAGAATATAAAATAAAACTTTATTAAATAAAAAA
>MQRK01032678.1:0-21924 GCA_001938485.1 Girardia tigrina | reverse complement strand
CAACGAGAAACAAGTTGTTTTATTCCATCAGCATAAAATGCATCGGTTCTCGAAGCGACAAATTCTTGGAAGGCATTTTGAGCATCATTTTGGTTTTTGAAAATTTTTTCACGTAGGAAATTTTTTCACCGACTCCAATTCCGACTTCGCAGCCCTGTTCAGAATCACTTGACAAATTATTGCCATAACACTCATAATTGCTTTTTAATTCTTTCTGAAATCCTTCTATTAATTCTGCAGAAAATATGGTATACCGCCTTTCAGATTTTCATCTTTTTTCTTCATCCTCTCTTTTTGGCATACACTCTTCTTTAGACATTTTTCTTTTTCTCCTGGAGGTCAACTGCTCCAATCAGCTTCTAACATTTTGAACGTTGAACATTCAAAAGAGCACGTTCTCTTTACGTTGATAAAAAAATCATGTTGAAAAAATATTAATATTGAAAATTATATAGCTTAAATTGAACAAAAAGTCATTTAAAAAATCAGTAGCAATGTAGATATGAATACATATGAATAAATTTTTAATATATATTTTATGCAATATATAGTTCTTGGATTAAAGCATGATATTGCTGGAGCCACGTTTATGGCCATGGGTGGATCGGCTCCTGAATTATGCACCGCTGTCATTGGTAAAGATGAGCTTGTAATTGCTTTTATTAGACATAATTAAGGAGTATTTATAACGGGAAGTGATGTGGGAGTCAGTACAATAGTTGGTTCAGCTGTTTTTAATGTTCTCTGCGTTACTGCAATTTGCGGCATTTTCGTTGGAAAGGTTACTTTTATATATTACTTTTAAGGTAATTATTAAGAACATTGAAACTATTCTCAGTTAAATTTTTATTACTACAACATTTAGAGTTATTACAACTCTCCGAAGATCTTTCATCGTTTGACATCGCTCTAATTGGTTTCGTTATTTCTGTCTTTAATCATGATTATTCGAACAATTTTCCTTAATGCTTTAAAAATACATAATTCTTAAAAATATTATTTAAAAATAATAATTTAAATCATTTCTAAATAAAAACACAAAATTATAAAAATGTTATCAAATTATTAAAAGGACTTTAATTTAAATCTTATTAAATTTATTTAAATTTAATTAAATGCTTTTCTTTTCTTAAAAAATATTAAAATTAATTTAAATTGTTAATTTAAAAAATAAAAACTTATTATTTTAATTATGTTCGAATAGTCAATCACTTTAAATTTAAAAAAAAATCCAATTTCCTTCTGGGTGGGAGAATCACCATTCTAAATTCAACATGCGTAAATCAACATACAGCATCAATACACATTCAAACAATTTAAAATATTCCTTGCAGTTATCTTGAAAATATGAATGGAAAAACGAAAAAACTTAAGAATCACCCTAGTATATACTACTCAAATTCATATGTATTCGGACACGTAAAATTATTCTTATTAAAAATTTTAAATTATAAATAATATGTACTTATTTGTATTATAGATTAATTAATTTGATATTTTACGATAATCTAAATACAATTCTAAAATAATTTGAAGAAATCAAATAAAAAAGTTAACTAATAAAAATTTTATTCGCATTTAAAAATTTTTTCTCAAATTCAAAAGAATTCGGACACCTACTATTTAAAATCTTGTAACATCCCATTTGCTTTTATGACATCTTCCATTCTTCTATTCATTGAATTGTATAAATCCTGACATTTATCAATGGGAAAACTATTCCATATTGCTCAAATTTTATTCTTCAAATCAATTTTATTTTTAGGACGTTTTTTTCGTAATTTCTTTTTCATAATTGCCCAAACATTCTCTATGGGACTTAAATCTGGGCTTCCTGAAAGCCATGTCCAGAAGGACATATTATTTTTCATCATCCAAGTTTTTGTAAATTTAGAAGTATGACAAGATGCTCCATCTTGTTGAAAAATGAAATCTCCATTGTCAAAAGATTGCGTAATATATTGGATGAGACTTTCCCTTAATATCTCGGTATACTTTGTAGAGTTCATTGTGCCCTCTATAAAGTGAAGACTACCAAGTCCTTTGCTTGTCATACAGCCCCAAATCATTACACTTTCTGGAAATTTCAGAGTTCGGTTTAAAAAGTCCGATAATAATGACTCGGTACTAAGTCTTAAGATTGATTTTCCATTTTCGCCCATAGACAATTCAAAACGAAATTCGTCTAAAAAAATAACTTTATTCCAATTATTTTGGCTCCATTTACAATGATTAAGAGCCCATTCAAGTCTCTTTTTCTTTTAAATAGGTTACAGAAACGGTTTGCTTTTAGCCTTAAAGAAGTGTTACGCAATGCTTATACTTCATGAAGAAAATCTTACCTTGTAAAATGAATAATTTAATTCATGTATTCGACGTAGACAAGTAGACGGAGAAGAAGAAATGCCTATTTGCATACTCCATTTCTCGTTGATTTCTTGAACAGTAGCACGACGATATTGAGGAATCAACCTCTTCAAACACCGGTTATCAGTAGCGGAAGTCAACTTTGGTCGTACAGATTTCTTTGGCGATGAGTTATTCTGGCGGTATTTAGCTTTTTTAATGTTATCGAACACCGTCGATTTACTTATCTCTATTTTTTTTAAAATTTCCCTTTATGATTTTCCTTTAACATGCATGGAAAATATTTTCTCATGCGTTTCCATATGCACCTTTTTCCATGAAGCATATTTTAAAAATAACGAAAATTTAATCGACTGAAATATTTAAACAATAATAACTGAATGTGTTTTTACTAATAATCCATATTGAATTTAAAATAATTCTTTGCCTTCATTTATATTATAATTTTTATTAAGTGTCCGAATTCTTTTGAATTTGAGAAAAAATTTTTAAATGCGAATAAAAATTTTATTAGTTAACTTTTTTATTTGATTTCTTCAAATTTTTTTAGAATTGTATTTAGATTATCGTAAAATATCAAATTAATTCATCTATAATACAAATAAGTACATATTATTATACATATAAAACGAGAGCTACGCGTTTCATTGAAGCAGATTCAATCCAAACAACATATAAACTGGTAACTGAACTCTAAATCATTATTCGGAACCTTTAGAAAATGAAAAAGAAAAATAAATGTGGTCAAGAGGTCCACAGACTCAAAAAATGCGAAAAAACGGTGAGTTAAGGATTGAACTTGGCTTTTGTACAAATTCAGCCGAAGTGGATTGCAACGGATTTTTTCGTGCGATGAGAATTGGGTTGTCTACTAGAGTCGGAAAAGTAAAAACCAATAGCTGGATTCACGTCAACTAAGAAAACCGACGACTTGAAGTGATCAGAATTAAAAAAGGTGATGTAGTACGTTTGATGGTTGTATCGGACAAAACAACAGTTGCCAAAACTTGAATAATTGGATTTGGATGTTCTTAAGCACCCATCAAATAGCTCAAACGTTGCCCTATCTAATTATCATCTTTTTTAGTCACTGTAACATTTACTTCGCGGACGCCGATTCATTGAAGATCAACACCTGGCAAGTCCTTCAAATGTTTTTGAACCTGAAAAAGCCAGAGTTTCACCGCCGTAGAATTTTCTTGTTGCAATCTCGTTGTAGAAGAGTAATCGAAAGAAAGATTAATTACATTAATGAAAACGACCCCTTGCAATTGTAAAAATTTTGCTTTAACAAAATGTTAATTTACTGAAAAAAATTTTGATCAAACCCAATAATATTTATCAACATTCTCGTTCATTAGTTTCGCCACTATTGATTTGTTCTGATAATGACGGTTAAGCCATCAAAATTAATTAACAAAAATCCACATATTTTAATTGGCTTGATTGTTTAGTTTTTAACTAAATATTTATTGTTTTAAATTTTTATCTGAGTTATGGAATACAAGTGCTGACTCAATGTCAAGTAATTGTATATACAATCAACATCTTAAATACTAGAAAAATACCCATCATATATGACGGGTGAGCTGAATGTTCGTCTTTGAAAATTTCTGATTTAAGTTTTAAATTGCAATTATTATACTTTATTATTGGTTGTTTTGAATTCTGTGTTAATTTAACAATCAGTCAAATAAATCGGCTCCCAGGGCCTTTCGGCAACATTTTCCATACAGACAGAACCGTCTCGATGCGAACTATGCAGAGCTATCTAAACTTTACACGGATTCACTCACTTTTCCTCCAATATATATATATATATATGATCATAGTAAAATTTGAGCTTGACCGACAAACCGTGAATTAGATGATAACGAAATTTTGCAAATTTAACCTAAATTGATTTTTAGAAATATGATTAGTAAATAAGTGATAGAAATCGTCATTTATCTAATGAATTAGTATTTTATTGATATTTTCATAAAAATTTTCACGAAATTCCGTGTAGGAATCGTCAAAATCGCCATTACTCGAAATCGGTGTTAGATTAACCATTGAACGACTTTTACAGTTTTCGATCGATTCCATCGACTTCCGGGCGTCTTTTGGCAAAGTGGCTGTACCAACATAATAGTATTGAAGCGGGCTATCCAGATTAACTACGATCTTAAATGGATTCACTCTGGTTCGTCCGCAATTTCACATTGAAAAGCGTGACCGACAAACAAACAAACACAATTTTTAGAGAAATATTATATATATATATATATATATATATATATTAAGCACTTTTTTAATTTATAAATTTAGAATAAATACTTTTCAAGATAACGATTTTATTAATATATAAATAAATTATATGAATTATTGTCATTTAACTGTTTATCATAGGTTGTCCACCTCAATTGGTGGCCAGTCTTTCGGGACTGTATTTCATACTGTATTACTGTTATTGCTCTGATCATTGTTTTGAAGGATGGATTAATTTACTGGTATTTATTTTTTTTAATAATATATTTTTATGCCTAAATATATATATTAATTTAAACATATTTTCGATCGCATTACAAAAATGAAAAGACTGAGTTAAGGTTAATTATAAGAGTAAATGTACTATCTTGATGACGCATTTTAGCACGTATCATAGAGGATAGTCACTGAGGCATTATAAATATAGCATTTAAAATCCTTAAAGGTTCTCAGTGATTTGTTAAAAATCATTTTGTAAAAGAGACAACTGAGACGGATGTTTCTATGAGTTCTCTTAACAAATGATATAAATAAATATAAAAAACTAAACTTTAATTTAAAAAAACTATATTAAAAATAATATACTAAGAGAAAGTACACAGAAAAAACAACGGTATGGTCCGTGACAACAAAACTGGAAAAACTTGAAAGGGTTTCTTTGCTTGATAAATAGTTGGGAAAGTTTTGTTAGTTTAAAAGTTGTTGGACTCGAATTATTTGATTATTTGAGGCATAATAATTTGATAGAATAGCGTAATAGTTGCCACTTGATTTTTGGTAATGATCAACTTGTCCCTGTTTAAGTGGTAGATTTGGTTTTGTCGGGAATTCGACAATTGTCCAAGCAAAGGATGTTGGAGAGTTGTTCAGTTGATAATATGAGTTTGAAGCTATTTTTATTGTGAGGCTTGCTGTTGCTGAGCTTGTGATTAATTAAGATTTGTTGCTAGAAAGGTTTTCCGATTTTTCAATAGCGAAGAAATTAAATTCCATATAAATTATATGACTATGGATTTTTTATATTAATAATTTATAATTATATATACAATTTTATTATATAGTAGGGGACAAATTAATAGTCACCCCCATAAAATTTTAGGTTTTTTACGTAAACTTGCTTAAATTTTTCAAATTCACATGTGCATATAAAATTTCTTACTTTTACAAGGAAAGAGATATTAAAAGATAGTAACAACTATTTAATATTTTTTTATTTCCAAGATTTAAAAGAAATTTACATCATGAATATCCGTTTAATAAATAAAACATTAAAGTAAAAATTTTGTATTACCACCTTTTACTGCAATAATGGCTTGTACCCTCTGTGACATTGACTCAATCTACTTTCGACAGTTATCCTTAATAGAAATATCCCTGATCCAAGCAAATAAGAGAGAGGTGACTAATCCTTCTTTAGTCGAGATTGTTTCCTCTTGAAACCTGCGCTTGACAATAACCAAGAGGGTCTCATTCGGGTTGAGGTCTGGGCTATTACCCGGCCATGATAAAACTGCAACATGATAGGCGATGAGGCATTGCATGGATTTTCTACTGGTGTTGCAAGGTGCCCCATCTTGTATAAACACATAATCCACAGTAGGAAATCACTCATGAGCTTGGGAAATCATCTGAGTTGTGAGAACTTATATATGTTGGTCGGAGTTAATAGTTTTCTCTACAACATGCAAGCTGCCACAACCTTTTGCACTCATCATGGACCACACCATCACCCTTGTAGGTAATTTTACTGTAGGTCTTGTGGAGATTGGCCTGCCACTTTCATGCCAGACACGATGCGTAGAGGCTGCTTTACACTGAAGAGAGGACTCGTCTGAAAAATAAACTTTTGACCAATCCTCAACACTCCAATCAGCATGATCATTTGCCCACTGGAGACGTTTCTTGTCCATCGCAGCAGTAAGTAAAGGCTTAGGAACTGGTTTTACACTCATAAATCCTTGTTTCTTGAGTTTACGGTGCACTATTTTGTAGGACACTCATGACACTCCAGCGGTTTGGAGAGCACCAGTCAAATGAATTGATACAGCGGTCTGACTGCAAGGATGTTGCTCTTTTACATCCACATCGCCCAATTTGACAAAATGGATATTAAAATTTGATGCTCCATACATGGGGATTGTAGGAAATGTTTTGAATCACAGAAGGTACAAGAATTAATGAAAAAACAAGGTATTTAGTTAGTGTTCTCTAACCCGTACCACCATAACACCAAGGGTATGGTGGAAAGACAATTCCGAACGATACGAGAGTAAATCCAAGCAAGTTTTAAAGAAAGAAAAGAGACGAGTTGGGCTGATATGCTCCCAGAAGTGGAATTCTCATTAAATGCAACACGTCAGAAAACAATTGGAAGAAGTCAGGCTGAAGTAATTTTAAATAGAAAAATAGATAGACTGAAATGGTATAGCAATAAAATGAACACGTCAGACGAAAACATCAAGTATCCAGACGGAAAAACACAACGAAATTTCAATATCGGAGATCAGGTGTGTGTAAAAAAAAGAGATAAGAACTAAAGATGATGACAGATATGAGGGACCATACACCATCATAGAAAAAATTCATTAGAGGAGTTATAAACTGGAGGATAAAGATAAAAAACAAATAGTAAGAAATGTGGAAAAGTTCAAAAATTTTTAAGAAAAGGGGAAATGTTAGGAATTGAAAATGCTATGAAAATTTTTGAAGGAAGGTTATATTAAATATATACAAATTTAAATTTTTATATAATTAAATATGAAACGTTTGAAAAAATAAAATTACTAAAATTAAGAAGATAAATTAAATTACTAATAATAAAATTTTTTTTGATAGTTTTTAATATAATATAAAAAGTAAAATGTATAATTTATATAAGTAGAACGATTTTAAAAAAAATAATAAAATTAAACGAAACGATTAAATATTTTAAATTTATCGTAATTTAAAATTGATTTATAAAATTAATGCAAAAAAATCAAATATAAATATTTATAAGTATTATTATTTATATCGGTTTAAGATTTATAAAACAAATTGTTTCACAAACAAATAGTAAGTTTGTTTAAATATTAGATTTAAACATTTTTTGTGGTATAATAAAATGAGAGGTCGATTTTGTTCTCTTATCTTCAAAATAACTACAAGTCTACTAGTGATACACCCGTTTTCTTATTGATAGGGCACTATGCCACTTAAATAGGGTACTCTACATAAGAGTTTAAAAACTAACCATATAAATACTACCTGACCAATGATTTTTTTTCAATTTGATATAACATATTCATTTTAAAAGGGCATTAATATATGAAAACATATGCATACAAAAACACACATATAGAAACCGCAAACACACCAAAAATTTCGAAGACACACTAATATACATACACAATATTTTTGCATTTTTATTGGGCCCTTTTCTTTTAATAAGTCAATTTAAAATTAAAATTAATAGAAAAATTTAACTTTTATAAGAAATATTTTCCAAATTGAAATATAAATATGGAAATTTATTACACAGAAACCGAAATAAAGATGAAAGACAAGAAAAATTTTGTGTTTAAGAAATCGTCATTTAACATTTTTAATGCAGAATAAACAAAATCAGACAATAAAAATCAAATATTTATGAAATTTTAATTAATAATAACAGAGATGTTTCTCTGTACAAAACATCAAAAATTGATCTTTTCTGTCACGAAGTTTATTGGTATTTTTTAAACGTGATTCACCGATATTGGGCACCTATAACACAAAACCCTAAAGTCCCTCAAGCTAGTCGAAGTGAGGAAATTTCAATATGATTCTGTAGTGATTAATAGGATGTGGTTTCGATGCAGCTAAATCCGAGTCGATACTGCATGACTTGTTTATGTTTTGATGCATTCGTCAACATAAACATCTGCAATCTCGGAATCTAAATTGCATTTCCAACAGCAGTCCAGTTCTCATTTTCGCTTCATATAGAACAAGCAATGGAGAATGTTACCATTCTAGATGACATTCTAATAAGGCATGCTACGGACACTTTAACCTAGAGATGAACTATAGTTTTCCAGTGACACCGCGTGGAGGTATGTTCGACTAGCTTTTTACAGACTACCAAAGTATTAGGTCGCCATTAAATACACATAATAATATTTGCACGTTTCCCAACATTTTAATTATTTTATATTAAATCTTATTTCAAGTTTATTCATCTAAGTATAAACCATATATGAAACAAATATTCAATTTTTAGGTATGAAGGATTAATAATGTTAATTATATACGCTATGTATATAGTATTGTTGTATAATAGCAATAAGGTGGAAAAGTTAATTCTAAGAATCTTACCAATATCAAAAACTAGACAAAATTCGGAATATAATCAACTATTACCACAAAAAGATGTGATATCTTCCACCGCTGGAAGTAGTGACGATGAAGAAATAATGGAAACCGTGGACTCAACTCATTCCCATATACGAATACACGATGATGTGCTTCCTATTGGTTTTATTTAATATATTATTAAATTTCTCTAATGAATATCGCAGAAGGAGACTCACATTCCCCATTTGACATTCCGGACTCTTTCTTTTCCCGAATATATTGGGTGACGATGTTGCCGATCACTATTCTGTGTTATATCACTATTCCAGATTGTCGGAAAGCCGGTGTTTTTAAGAAATTATTTTTCCTAACGTTTATTATGAGTTTAATATGGATATCTGCTACTACTTACTTGTTAGTGTGGATGATATGTTTAACAGGTACGTATATTAATTGTGATAAATTCTTTAAAAATATCCATAATCATTACATAATCGTTAATTGGTATACTAAATTAGTTATAAGTACTTAGTTAAAGTCAAATAATGAAAATAAAATAATAATATAAGTAATAACATCATTGAAAAAACTAGATTTTATTCTTGAGATATATTTCGTGGGATTTTCCACCATCATCAAGCTTAATTAACGACAATTGTTTTGTCTTATATATTAAAATGATGATTGTATAATCAAATGATATAATAGCTAAAAAAATAATCTTAACCAAGTGGAAGAGGCACTTGTTTGGACATTAACTGATGGATTATGTAATTTAATCAATAATGCTTCACAAAAAACTTTTTCGCAATAATTTTTAAAATTACTGCACGATATTTTAAAATCAGTAATTTTCACATCCGATCTACAAACTTTCATATGTCCAAGAATACTACTGACATTACGCAATCATATTGGCCTATTCCATGAGTTCCTCTTCAGTTAGGGAAATGTTCCAGTCAACGGAAAAGATAATAATTGGTTGGGACAACATGTGGACTATATTTTGGGTCCTTAAGAACATGAACAGCCAATTATTCAAGTTTTGGGCTCTTCTGGTGTGAAACATTAGGTTCGACGTTGTCTTGTCGAAAACAAACACGAGCCGTGTTGATAAAAGGAACACGCAAAGCGGCCTAAACATGATCTAATTGAGTGCAGGAAACTTTAGAGATGATGGTTTGATCGCGCGGAAGGAGTTATCAGTTCCGATGCCATCCAAAAAACACATAACATCCTTTTTTGATGTGGATCACTTCGAAGCGTTCGTTTTCTAAGTTGACGTGAACTCAGCCGTTCAGTTTTGCTTTTCCGATAATCGTAGACAGAACACTTTTCCTCGTACGTCAAAATACATTACAATCTACTACGGCTGATTTTATGCAATAGCCAATAACAGTCATTAATACGCCGATTTGTTCGCATTTCGTTCAGTTCGTGTAGAACCTCTTGATCACGTTTATTTTGCTTTTTCATTTTTTGAAGGATCAAAATAATGGTTGTATGGGAAGTTTGAAATTCAATGGCTAGTTCGCGCATTGTTTGATCTGATTTGCTTCAATGAAATGGCATTGCTCTCATTTATTACCATTAGGTTGTTGGGTTTCCGGAGCGCTTTTTTGTTTTAACGATGCGTATTCCCGGAGGGGAATTTCGCTTACCATCGAAAACATGTTATTTCAGTCGTGAAATCTACGATCTTTCTAGGGCAAATGTTTTTAGATGCTTCCGCTGCTGTACGACAAAGTTTTAATTCTTGAAAAATAAATTTACGGATTTATTCACGCTTTCTTGATATTTTAACTTGTTCCTAAAATAAATAACTTGTTATAGAAAAGATTATGCGAATAATATATCAAAATGTTGTTACGAATATATACGTGCAACGTTTTTATATGCTTTTAAAAATTTCAAACATGTTTCCATTTTTGTGGTTTTAAATTAGCTTTTTTAAACTTTGATATACACTTTTTAAATATTGAATTATCACGCTTTAATTCTATTTATATCAAATGGCTCTTTTTCTTACAAATTTTACCAGGGAATATTGTTCAATTATTAGATATGTTGGGTTCTTGGTCAAGATTATAATTCATTAACACCAAATTTTATTTATAACACAAATAACAATTATTTAAACAATTTTTCTTGAGGAAATTTTCTTTTGTTTTCTTTTTTTGACCAGATTAATTATACATAAAAATACTGGATTATAATACTGATAAATTACACTACCCGACACTGAAATTTAGACAAAGAAGTCTTTACCTCTACTATATGCAGAATTTGATGCTGAACACGAATATGATAGTCCTTTTCCTCCTATACGTCCAGATTTTTTGTAAATTGAGAAAAACTGATAATTATATAAATTTTATATTTTAAAGCAGCGTTCGATGCTTACACGTTAAAACAATATAATAAATTAATTGTAAATATAGTATACTATTATTAAAGTAATATATAACTGCCCTTAAAATGTATTCTTATTATTCATGTAATATTTTTATATATTTTAAATTATAACTTATAAGGGTAAGGGATAAGATGTTCGTGGAATTCTTCAAAACAAGTAATGGCGATGAGATGGTCTACTGCTATGACATTGAAGGTTTTCTTTCGAGAATGAACATTCACACGAATGTGAAAGAGGACTGTGGCTCTTTGTCGATGGTAGTGTCAATAGTCTGGAAGCTATGCTCCTCCATAAGGACAATAAGTTTCCTGCACTGCCAGTGGCCTATTCCAGGAAAATGAAAGAATCCTACTCCTCATTGAAATTTATATTTGAGCTATTTCATTACGACAACTTCAAATGGAGAGTTTGATCTGATTTAAAAATCATGGGAATGCTCACTGGGATGCAGGGTGGCTACACCAAGTACAATTGTTTTATTTGTCTATGGGATAGCAGAGTGCGTCAGCAGTATTACAGCAGAAACCATTGGCCAGAACGTGTAAATCGAACACCAGGAGTGCAAAATGTCCTCCAAGAAGCTCTTGTACCACCGGGAAAAGTAATTTTACCACCTTTGCATATCGAGCTTGGGATTTTCAAAAATTTCGTCAAGGTTTTGGATTCGGAAGGCGAGCCAATGAAAAAACTGAAGAATATTTTTCCGTGACTGTCAGCAGCCAAAATAAAAGAAGGTGTCTTCGTTGGGCCAGATACGAGGAAATTAAGGAAAAGTCAGCAGTTTCAAGATGCATTATCCCCAGTTGAATTGCGTGCCTGGAATACCATAAAAAACAGTGTGGAAAACTTTCTTGATATGTTTTCATACTTCAATCACTTGAACAACATACGTACGATAACATTAAATAATATTTGTTTTTTATTTTTATTTTTTCTCAGGCAAATATCAATCTCCTGATTACCGAGATATAGTTTCAGAAATGCTGGATGCATTTGAACTGATGAAGGTGAATATGTCTCCAAAAATTCAGTTTCTAAAAACTCACACTGACTTTTTCCCATCCGAAAAAGAACAGGTCACAGATGAACATGGTGAACGATTTCACCAGACCCTTTCAACACTGGAACAGCGATATCAAAGAAGAGCAGATCCGAGAATGATGGCTGACTATTGCTGGATGATTTGCAGTCTTTAAAATATAAATTACTTCGTCATAAGTACTGTGTTACTGGTTTTCGACCTCGGACTTTTTGCACTTTTCAAAGTAAATAAAAAACATAAGATAACAAAAAATCTGGACGTAGAGGAGAAAAGCGACTTTCATATTCGTGTTCACCTTCAAATTCTGCATATAATAGAGGTAAAGACTTTGTCTAAAAAAATTCAAATTTTTCGGGTAGTATTATTTATTAAAACGTTTATTTAAAATTGAATTTAATTTTTTGATTACGTTAATTTATATATTAATATTTTATTATTTTATAAAAATCTTTAAAATTCATTATAAAAATAAAAATAATAACAGTTTTATTTTAATTCATTTTAAAACGTATTTTAGTTAAATTGCAACGATTTCTATTAATTTAAAATTTTTCAATGCTGTTATTTCAATATTATTTATCTAAAACATTTTAACTTAAATATAATTTTAGATCTTTAAAAATATTTGAATGGTACATATACTGTTAAAATTAAATTTCCAAATATTTTTATTCTTCGTTAATTGGTTAAAACATTCAATTATAATTATTTTTAATACAACTTTAATTGTAAATAAAACACTGATTTTTATTTGATAACGTAGTTTTTAAAAAAAAGGTTTAATTATAATTATTCTTTTAATACAAAATTGATACAATTTTAATTGTAAATAAAACATTATGATTTTTTTTATTTTACAACTTAATATTTAAAAAAAACATTTAATTATAATTATATTTTTAATACAAATTTTGAGTTACAATTAATTGCTATAAACGTTAAGATTTTTATTTTGCAACCTAATTTTATTTACAATGTTTGTTACTCCGAATTATTTATTTACAAAAAAGACTTGTCTAATAAATTAAAATTTAATTACAAATTTTATTATTAATCCGAAATATTTATTTTTTTTAATTTATATAAATAAATCATTTGAACTTATTTAATTATAAATATGATATTACAAATTAATTATTCAAAAATTTAGGTCACCAAAAGGGGAAGATGCATAAGTTTCCGAAATTTGATAAAAAAGGGATATAATTCTTTAATTGTCCCCAAAATCCACATGTTTATTTTTCTTATTATTCTGGAAATGGATACCAATAAAAATCACATACGCCACTGTATATTATTTATGTTTAATCTTTGCAAAAAGGCGTCGCAAGCGAAGGACAAAATTTATCAAGCATATGGTACAGGTTCTGTTGACCTTAAAACGATCAAAGATTGGTACGCCAAGTTTATGAAGGGTGAATTCGACTTGGAGGACCAACCACGAAGTGGTAGACTGAAAGAAATGGAGGACGAAGAGCTTCTGGCACTCTTAGAAGAGGATGATGGACATTCAACCCATGAACTAGCCAAGTGCGTCAACGTTAACCAGTCGACAGTCCTATGACGATTGAAAGCTCGAGGAAAGGTGCAGAAAGCAACAAGATGGGTCCCATATGCTCTCTTTTCCCGAAACAAGAACGATAGAATGAATATAACCATGGGTCACCTCACCGTCACCGAAGAAAATCGTTTTTATTGAGAATCATCACTGGGGACGAGAAATGGGTGTATTATGATAAACCAGAACAAAAGAGGCAATGGATAGACCCCGGAACTCCATCAACCTTCTCTCCAAAACGCAATATTCATAGCAAGAATTTCTGTGTATGTTGTGGGATATGAAAAGCCTTCTTTATTATCCAGGGCAAACGGTTACTGCACAAGGCTATTGTGATCAGCTATCTAAGATGAACGAAAAAATCAGTGAGTTAAGAAAATATGTGGGTCATAGTGAACGCAAGGTCATACTGCTGCGTGATAATGCTAGACCACATGTTGCGTCGGCGACGAAAAATATGATTTTAGTGCTTGGATGGAAGGTTTTACCTCACCCGCCCTATTCACCGGACTTGGCTCAACAGATTTTTATATATTTTGGTCTGTTCAATATTTTCTCGCTGAACAACATTTCAAAACATGCAATTACGTCAAGAAATGCAAAGATGACTTCATTAATTCGAAAGATGAAGACTTTTTCACCGAAGACATCTATTAGTTGCCACAAAGAATATAAAAGACCATAGACGCTAATGGTGAATACTTTGAGGATTTATCGCATGCCACTTTGCTTTAAAAAATAAATAGCTTTAATTAAAAATGGTCGGGAATTTATGCATCACCCTAATATATATGTATAATAAATGACGGGAATAGTCAAAAATGAATTGAATGTAAAACTGTTTTTAATCCATGAAAACTATCTTGAACTTTGAACTTATTACTTTAGACATAATTTCAAAATCTATGATAATTAATAAACATTAAACATATTTGAAAAAGGAAGTCAACCGCAGGAGATATTCTAAATTATATTATTTCATACACAAGTAAAATACCTTAAGCAATTAGTATTCAAGAGTTTTAACCTCAAATAAATAAATAATAGTAATTATATTATTATCCTTCATTTAATCGAATTACTATTTAGGAGACACTCTCGGTATACCGGATACAATTATGGGTTTAACACTTTTAGCTGCAGGAGCTTCAATACCAGACGCTATATCAGCTTTCTTAGTGGTTAAAGAAGGTTGTTTGACTAAATTTAATTATATACAAGTTAATGATTGGTTTTATGAAACTTATGTAAATGATTATATAACTCGAAAAGAACTTCTTTAAACTCAAACAAATTTTTGTTTTAATAAAAATAATCAAAAAAATAGATTTAATCATATCTTCTCCTCCAAGATTCCATCTACTTCTCTTCCTATTTTTATCAAAATTTCTGGTTATCAGCTCTTGGTCTCCTTTCCATTGCAAATTGATTTTCTCATTCAGTCCAAGCACCTTCCCATATTTATCTAAACCATTCTTTTCTATTGCTTTAAACTCAAACCCAAGCAACTCAAAGATTATTTTCATTTCATCAGCATTACTAGAGCTTTTTACTATAAATATGCAATCAATACGTCCTGATACAGAAATCTTTTTCTCCTCATTGAGAATGGTTTTGACTTTCTTAGATATTATTTTCGGTGCAATTGACAGGTGAGACCTTCCCCTTGTCTCATCACATATACCACCAAGTATATGTGATAACAAGGGGAAGGTCTCACATGTCCATTGCACCGAAAATAATATCTAAGAAAGTCAAAATCATTCTCAATGAGAGTAGGCGGAGCATTAACGCGGTCGCGAAACTCTAGTGATGAAGGCTTTATTCTAGGTCGTGGGGATAAACAAAATCGCATCTCATTCGAAAGACTCGTCGCTTCTTGGCCACTTCGCTTGCTGTTGTCGACCCTTTCGGAAGCTCTGAACACGCACGGTTAGAGTCCAACAGTAGCCATGCTCAGCAACAACGAGGCTATCGATACTATCCAGCTGCACAAGTAACCGATGTATAGCTCCCGGCTGGCGCTCTCAAATTCAGCAAACTGCATCCCGATGGACAATTCGAATTTTTCAGCCAGTTTTTGGATCTTCGCGACTCGTTCCAATTAATTCCGATTGAGCGCCAACCAAAAAAAATCGCAGCGGGATCGCACAACTTGTCCATAGATGGGTTCAAGCCATAGATTCAAATGGCCTTTACTTTGAAACTTAAATGTTTTTTATTTGTTGTAAAATTATGTTTAAATTTTTAATAAAAAATACGAAAAGACTTTTGGTTCACCCTAATAGTAAATACTGGGAAAATTACGGTCTTACTTCAGTACTATCAAATGTTAAGCATATTTTGTCACCATCTACCCGAATTGTTAATCTATGTTAGAGAAAAATATCGTTTCCCACGATTATATCGACATCTGCAGGTAGTCTTTCAATCACAATAACTTCAACAGCTCCCAGATTAATTTCGTAAAGCAGCATGGAAAATAAAACTCAAGATGATCTCGATCCAATTTCTCATCAGTTAAGGATATAGGACCAAATGATCGTAGAAGCACTTTGTCAAAAATATCCACTTGATTTACATCAACTTCTACCAGACTTTTATTTTTTAACCCTGTCTATTTGTAACCTCCCTTATAACTAGTAAATTAATGGCAATTAAGAAATTTTAAGACAATTGACGCTGGCTGACTGACAAAGCTGTCATAGGAGTATTGTGGGTTTTCATAAGCGTTACTATTGACAGTAGTTACGTTATCACCTCATTCGATTGGATCATTTCGTCCTATATCCTTAACTGATGAGACGTTGGATCAAGATCTTCTTCCTCATTCTTATTTTCCGAAACTTTACCATTTCATTTAATATGAGCGCCTTTTCCACATTTATACTTTCGCATAATTCGTGAGTATCCATGCCAATTACATCCGACACATAAAAGTTTGTTAAATCACAGTAACCATTTCTTGGTTATGTTTGCTGAAGCGATATCTTTTTAGCAATGTTTGTTACCCTTTGGGATGTAAAATCATTGTATTATCTTGGTTATTTCTTTTCTATATGCTCTGATAAGCTTCGAATGAAAAACATTTCACAAAATGCATCGAAACTTTAGCCTCAATCTGAAACAATTGTTTTATTTCAGCCGCTGAAACATGCAATCGACTATCCTGTAAAATTTACTTATTACCAAACAGAAGTCACGCATAAAGGTTTCTCAAACCGAACCCTTGAATCATTTTTCTTTTAATTTACTGGAACTTACATTTATAATTCAAAGACAATCTGTTTCAGGTGTAAAATGCCGGTCCATCTAACATCATACCAATGATTGACACTTCTTACTCTTCTAAACCATTATTATTTTTATTATTATTACAACAACTCTTTTTAATATTTCTGATATTCAGGACAAGGAGATATGGCAATTTGTTCCAGTATAGGTAGCAACATTCTTGATATTCTTCTCGGTCTTGGAATACCCTGGTTAATAAAAACTGGAATGTTAAATCCAGGATCAAGTATTCAAATAGCAAGTTCAGGTCTCACCTATACAAGTATCACATTGCTTGCCACTGTTGTCATATTGGTTGCCAGTTTAATGCTTAATAAGTGGAAACTGAACAGAATGATCGGATCTATCTTTTTTATTTTGTACCTTGCAGTTTTAACATTTTCATGTTTATATGAAATGAATGTGTTCGGAGTATTTTCCTTACCCCCCTGTCCACGTACTCGTAGTTAGAAATTAGATAATTACAGATCTTTAATTTTTTTCCATTAATTTATTTTTTTAATAAAAAATAACGACAAATTGTTTTATTAATAGATATATATTTTAGATTTTTTTCATTATTTTTTACAGATTTTCCAATAATTTTTACCTTATTTACACTTTTATCTAAGTTTATAAATCGGGTAGCTATTGTTTTATGTAGTTTTCCTTGCAAAGATTAATAGATCAAAACTGTCTCATATTCAAAGTTGAATACTGTTAAAAATATATTTTGGTTGTGATGGATATGATGTAGCTACTTCCAAAATATGTCTCTAACTTAATGATGAGATTCTGAGTTGTTAAATTCTGAAATTATAGTTATTTAATATTGAGTAATTTTAAGATATCTGGAAATATTAGTATAAAATAAAGTGAATTAATTTCATAATATCAACAAATATCAATTTCTTTTTTTTGTGTTTTAATAATTACCCAACAAAACGTAAAAGAAAAAACATACAATTAAATATGAATAGATTCCCAAACAATAAAAAATAGTAAAATAAAATAATAAAATTACTTTTATCTCCAATCAAAAAAGAAAAAAAACAGTCAGGCCAAACACAATATTCAAACTTAATAATCACAGAATGTACAACATAAATTGTCGAGATCTTCTTTCGTTCGTAATTGATTCCTTTTCAAAATATGTTCACCAATAAATAATCGTGACGAAAGTTGTGCAATTTATTAAATCTAATAACACGATATAATTAATGAAATTATTTTCCGCATCCACAATATATTTTTTAAATGCAATTAAAAATTATGATAATTCTGATTGATGCTATAATTTGGATAATTTGGAATGTTGTAAGTTTGTTGTTTGTATGCTGTTTAGATTTGTGACTCTCTTACTCAGATGGGATTGATATGGTTATTGATTGATTATTTGAATCTAATGATATTAATTTAATGATATTAATTTTAAGTACTAATTAATTAAAGTTTGATAATTATGAATTTTAATAATATTTTCAGTAAATGATTTTAACTTATTAAATGTAATATATTTTAAAAATTAATGTTTATTTAAAAATTATGTAATGACTTTTATCCAATAAAAATTATGAGAAATTAAAATTTATTATTAATTTGTCCCATTCGTTGTTTTTAGATTTGAATATATTAATCAAAAACTATATTAATCAAAGAAAGATGACCACTGAAAATTGTTGTGAAGAATCTGTTTGTGTTGTCAATAAATGTTTGCATTCAAATTGTGGTGTTGTTAATATTCCGCATCCACAATATATTTTTTAAATGCAATTAAAAATAATGATAATTCTGATTGATTCATCGATCATATTTAAATTTTAAATTTTAAATGTAATATAAATAATAATACATAATATAATAAATAATATAATAATACATAATATAAATACATAATAATAAATAAAGTAATAATAAATAATACAGTACTGATACATAATACATAATAATATAGTACATAATAATAAATAAAGTAATTATATATAAATATAGTGTTATTAAATTAAAAATTCAAAGTGAGATGGACAACAAATACCATTATGTCTTAAAAGAATTATTTAGTCTACGAAAGTGGTGGGTTTTTGACGAAAAGTCTTCTAATCTCTACTTTCTTTTCACACTGATTTTTATGAAGCTATCCGACATATATTTCAATATTGAGTACTCTTCTTGGAGGCCTTGCCTAAAGGTTAATGTAACATTGAATAGAAACTGTCTCTTAAAAATAATGTTCATGAGGTGAACCAGATTCGGTCTCTTTTATCAAAATTAAGTGCTATCATTTTTGACTGTCCTAGAAAATTACGTACTAGTTTTTTTTAAATGGTTAATTTTATTTTTTATTGTTACATTTGGTTGACATATGACTCAGTTAAAAATAAAAGTTCATTACACACTTATTCAAATTTTATTTAATACCAACTTATAATGACATATCTATCAATTTTACCAATGTGAGGAATATTTTTGAATGGTATTTAATGTATTTTGTTTGGTATGTTGTTTTAGAATTGTGTTTCTAACCACCCAGATTGAGGAGTGATATTTTAGATGTTTTAAAACGTAGGATTATTTAATCAATTATTAAAATTTAAATAATCAACTTTAAAATTAAATTATTATATAATTAATATAATATTTAAAATATTTTAAATTATTTTGTAATTTAAATTGTAATGTATTAAGTAACCGATATTGTAAATTAAATGGTAATTTAAATTTGTTTTGAATAAATGGAAGTTTAGAAATAGAATTAAAATTGATCAATCCAGAAAGATGACTAGTTACAAAAGTTTTGTGGAAAATTGTCCTAGTTGCGATTTGAGTTTGAATATCAATAAATGTATTGAAAATCCAATTATTGTTCTTAAAAAAACACTATTCTATTTTTACAAATATAATAAAAAAAGAATGGCAATTTTTTATTAAAAACAAATGAACGACATTTAAAAATATATTTTTTGATAATATATTTCGATGGTTTAACCGTCAGATGGATTAACCTAATCAGATGGATAATTAATGTTTTAATTCTTATAATCTGAAACTAATTTATTTAAATTTAGATTTAATATTCAAATTTTTAATTTTTATTATTATAACTTTTAAATAATTTTATTGATTTTATTTTTGTAAATTTTTAAATAATTAAAATCCAATTAATGCTTAAAAATGATTATAAAAATTAATTTTATTTTAGCCAATAAAATTTAAATAAAATAATTTTCTTCAAGTTAGTTCAGATTGTAATGAGAAGTATTAAACATTGAGTAATGGATTTAAGTGCGAGCGATAACAGCGATTGCCATAGATATGATCAAACTTGTCAATGTAATAAATGTTCTTAACAATCAGATCACTGATTAGGTTCTTTTTTATCGCTTTGATATAAGAAACAAACGATTATGTAATCACTTGTGTAAGTATAATCGTAAACTCAACAAATTAGTTGAGAGATCTGTTTAAAGATTGATTTTTGGACCAAATGATTTTATCAACAATGTTTCCCATGACACTCTCCAAATAATTTTAAAATGCTTCCACAAAATCTTAAAATCTATGCATTTTAAAAATGATTAAAATTTTTAAAGCTAATTTTTAAATTTAAAAAAATATATTTTAATTAAAATTTTTGATTTCAAGATTAATAATATAAATTAAAAAGAATATATTTTGAATTATATACATTTTGAAAATCATGAATTTGAGCTTTAATTACTTTTTAATTTGGTAGGATAAAATGCTTTCTAAAAGGTTAAAATTATTATTATCTTAAAATAAACTGAATAAACATTAAACTAAAAAAGATTTTAAATTTTTTGCAAAGAATTTTATATTTTTAAAATGTATATTATTTTCGTATAAATTTTAATCGATTCAGATATTATTTTTAAGTTTTAATTTTAATCAGAATTTGATTGTTCAGATAATATTGGCGAATTGATTTTTAAAAGAAAGTTTAAAATTTGTTTGAAATAAAAAATTATTAATTTGTGCTAATAAAAAGGAATTTGGGCAATATCAACGCGACTAACAGTTTAAAAGTTTATGTGCAATGAGATGATAATCGAAAATATTAATCTCGTTAATTCGATTTTTATATTTTGTTTAAATATTCCGGACTTTGCGAAAAACGTGTTTTTTAGATTTAATACAATTTAGGAACGTGTTATTCATTTTCATTCTCTACCACAAGCTATCCGGGCAATGTCGAACATGAAATTGATCCTTGATTGTCTCGAGAAATTCAATGGGAATCAATCGTGGGAACTATGGAAGAAGCAGTTCGTTTTATTGACGTCGATGCAGCAGATAAAGGATGTATTTGTATTGATGCCGTTCGTGTTGAGTGGATTGGCTCTCAATATATACATGGAGATGTCAGAGAAGCAACAATCGAATATTGATGAAGTTTTTCGAGTATTGAATGCAGCGTTTGGAGTGAAACCGCGAGAGGCGTATCGTAAATTACAGTGTATTAAATATTCAGATTTCAGCACTATTGACGAATACGCTGCGGAAGTGTCGAAATTGGCAAAAACGGTCGACAATCTAGAAATCGCTGCATTTTTAGCCGGATTACCAGGGAAATCGCTTTGGAAATCGAGAAACGAGGAGTCCGAGAATGGAGTGAAATAGTGGAAGTGAGCCGGACGTATATTAGTATTGCAGAAAACACAACTCATACGTCACTGGTAAGTTTAT
>MQRK01032673.1:0-12661 GCA_001938485.1 Girardia tigrina | reverse complement strand
GATATTAGATATTTTAATTATTTGAAATATTTAATATTTACTTTTTTGATAAATATTTTGTTTAAATATTATCAATTAAACATTGTTTTGAAAATAAACTTTTCGCGTGTTACAATAAGCTTAAAGTTTTCCTTACGGCGGCATGTGCAGTTCCAACGGATACACTCACTTCTTGAGATAAATGGCACATTGACTTTGTTGGACTCTGGCTCATGGCTTTCGAAATAACATCATTGGTCGACCTGAGCAGAAGGCATCATGAACGGATCCAGTTTCTCTGAACTTGTTCACTAACGCTCGAACTGCATTTCGATGAGGTATTGCTGTTGCGGGAAACTTTTCGGCAAATATTTCCTTCACTGCTTCTGTGTATTCATCATTCGCACGAAAGACATGTTCAATCAAAAATATTCTCTCCTCCGTTGACAAAACCATTTTCAATTGGAATTAACTTCGCAATAAATTGACTTTCGTCAATGATTAGATTAAATATCAAAATGATATTTTTTTTAAAAAATTAAAACGCTCAGTGTCAAGGTCAAAGTGTGTAGGTATGTTTTTTGTTCACGAATCTATTTCATAGTTCGATTTCATAGAAATTTGCATTTAAAACGTCTTCTACAACGCTGATTATCTAAAAATAAACCAGACAATGAAAGGTGCACAGTGACTTTCTGAACGCACTGTATAAAACGGTAATACTGGTAAACGATTTTGTCGGTAATTTTGAACACCCTATCTATGAGGAATATTTGAAATTGTTTGAATGTGTAAATGTATGGATGATGTATGTTGATTTAAGTATGTTGAATTTAGAATGGCGATTCTCCCACCCAGATGGAAATTGGTATTTTTATTTAAATTTAAAGTGATTGACAATTCGAACATAATTAAAATAATCATTTAAAAATTAAAATTAAGTTTAATAATTTTTAGTAAAATTTAAGTAAAATTTATTTTTAATAATTTGATGACATTTTTATTATTTTGGGATTTATTGAAAAATGGTAAAAATTATTATTTTTTATTAACAATTTTTAGAGGTTAAATATTTTAAAAAATAACTTAGAAAAATTGTTCGAATAATCATGATTAAAGACAGAAATAAGAAAACCAATTAGAGCGATGTCAAACGATGAAAGATCTTTTGAGTGTCGTAATGACTCTAAATGTGATTGTAATAAAAATTCAAATGAGAATTGTTTCAATGTTCTTAATATTATCTACACGACTTCTCCAGTTTGCAATCGATACCACATCGTCGTTTTCCGGCGATAATTAATTATTTAATAATAACAAAACATAACTAAAACTATTTTTTTATAAATTATTATAATTAATAATAATAAATTTTTAATAATAATAAAGTAGAAATAATTTAATTTTTTTGCGAAAATACCAAAAAATTAAATTCTTTTTTTTTAATTTATATTTTGAAAAAAAATATTTATTAATTATGATAAGTAAAAATTAATAATAATAAAAATAAAAATTAAAAATAATTATTATTAATCCATAATTTTATTAATAAAAAAATAATAAATAAAATTTATAATAAAAATAAATAATAATAATTAAATATATAAATAATAAATTATCACAATTTGAAGTTTTTTTCTCGTAAATACCAAAAATAATAAAAAATCATTTGTTATAAAATTGGTAAATTTATAACAGATATTTCTCGACTCGGTGATCAGAAGAATATTCATTTTTCAATGAATTTAATGGGAAAAGTCCCGAAAATCAATGAAAACAGAAATAATTTACTTGGTATCGTCGACACGACTTCTCCGACCTGCAATCGATACAAGATCGTCGTTTTTCCCGCTCCATCGAGACCCAAAATTAATATTCTTCGTTCTTTACTGCCGAACAGACCGCTGAAATAACTTAGTAAACCACCTGAACGAAAAACAAAACCAAAATTCAGATTATTGTGAATGAAAATCAAAAATTAAAAATTACCCATTGAAAATTTGACGATACAAAATTATTTGAATTTTGACTTTTGTAAAACAAATGTGTTTTTTTGGAACGAAAATGGAATTATGTGACTATTTGTGATTGTTACTATTGTTACGATAATATTATCATTTTGGAAATTTCGAGGCAATATTTAGAGTAAATTTGAAAAATCGTAATTGTTTTTTAGAAATTAAAATAATGGTATAGGTTGTTGGGAATTCAGAAATGTTTTGTATAAAATTATGAAAGAATATAAAATTTAATATACGTATTAAAATGTAGAAAATTTGTAAAATATGTAATTGTTTAATGATTGTAAAAGAAATTTTAAAAATAATAAAATTGAAGGAAACTATTAAATAATGGTTAATGTTCGTGTATTTCAAATTATAAAATTTGAATAAAGGTTAAATTAATCAAAATCACGAATCGATAATTATTTGATACTGTTAGCGTAATTGAAAATTGATGAAAAATTTTAAAGATAAAATTTAGAAAATGAAAATCATATATTAATATTATAAATATCTTTATATATTTTTAAATATTGTTGATGAAATTCTATTTGGAATCAATTTAAATGTTTTGTTCTGATTTCCAAGTAGAATTTTAATCAACAGACAACAATTTATCAATATGCACGATTCTGGAATGTATTTGAAATTTTTTTATACATTTAGTAAATTAAATACCATTTAAAGATATCATTTACCAATACATCATCTCCTGGGAAGAATTGTCTTCGCGTGATATGCTCCTGGTCCCGCTCATATTGAAATGTCTTGCTATTTTTTTCATCCCATTTTTCCCTGCTAATGCGTCTTCCGAAAATGATTTCTGTTTGATATTTGAATTCTTATTATTTAAAAATATGTAATGTTTAAATTTATTTTTAAATTCAAATAATGGTAAAATGATTATTTAAATTTTAATGATTTAAAAGGTACAACTTTCTTTCAAAATTCGTTTTACTAATAAATTAGTGAACAAAACGAATTAAAATTTAATAATGTTTTTGTTTTACAAAAAATAATGGTATCTTTAAATATCTGAACTAAATTGATTCCTAAATTAATTCTTATTATTTTTAGCAAACGGAGACAAATAATTTACTAAATGTATAAAAACATTACAAATACATTCCAGAATCGTGCATATTGATAAATTGTTGTCTGTTGATTAAAATTCCTCTTGGAAATCAGAACAAAACATTTAAATTGATTCCAAATAGAATTTCATCAACAATGGTATATACCTTTAAATGGTATCTTTAAATATCTGAACTAAATTGATTCCTAAATTAATTCTTATTATTTTTAGCAAACGGAGACAAATAATTTATTAAAATATTTACTCAAAACTTATTGGATAAAAATTTAAATGATTATTATTTATTTAAAATATATTAATTTGATTTATTTATTAAAAATTGTAAAAATTAATTAACTTATTTAAAATTTTACCATTATTTGAATTTAAAAATAAATTTAAACATTACATATTTTTAAATAATAAGAATTCAAATATCAATCATCCATCTGGGTAGGAGAGACACAATTCCAAATCAACATACAACATTCAAACACAAAACATCAAACATTCAAAATATTCCTCACAGAGAGTAAGAAGTCTTTGTGATAATTATTTAAGAATTATCCCTTTAACGATTGTGAAGATAATTAATTTGTTATATTGATTTTGTCAAATAAGATGATTTTTTCGATTTACAAAAAATATATGATTCTAACAAATTTGTTACGGTTCAACTTCCGAAAAAAAAGGAGGATAGTCTAGCTCGACTATCCCCCAATATGTTTAAATAGGCCCCATTCAACAATCAACCCCGTGAAGCACAGAGGCCCAGGGATCTCATGTCGAACGGAGCCCGAGTCCGCTTTCTCGCCCAGACACCTTGGAAGCCGCGAACCTTTAAAGAAAAACATAATTAAAACGAGAAAATTCTTAATTAATTAATTAACTTGCCAGTGTGATTCAGGGCGAGTCCACCGTTTGTTGTCCCCGCGGTAGGTCGGCAGTTAGCTAAAACAACGATAAACAGTTAGAACGAAAAACCTGAACGATTACCTCAGATAGAAATTGACACTGTACACAGATGCCCTGTGCATTCGCAGGCTGGGTCCATTGATAAACAAACCGGTTTTCGTCGGTCGCAGTGGTCAGGATTGCAGGACAGGTAATATAAACATCGTTCTGAAAATCAAAAAAAAGATTATAAAACGAAGATTAAAAATATTAACCTTTCTCTTTGCAATCTGCCGTAGAATGACAGTTGTTTATCTGTCGATTCGATTTGACAGGATTTCGCAACATTCTTTAGTGTGTCGGGTAGTGCACATATCCTGCACACTATAAATACCCGATACACTACACACAACGCACACAAAAAAACACGTTTTGCGCTCCCACTAAATAAAGAAGTTGCCACATAATTATAATTATTCACCTGAAACCAAGAGGCCAATTCTAGTTATATCTTTGAAGATTGAAGAATTGAAGACTTGAATACTAATTTGTCCTTAGGAAGAAGAAAAATTTATATAATATTTACATCCACTAATATCTGGAAGGTGAGCACTGTGCAAATATTTTTTTTAATTTTTATGTCACGGTATTCGTTTTATTTAATTTTAATTAATTTTATCTAATTTAATCTAATTTAGTTTGACTATTTACTTTCATATCGATACGCTGTATATAAACGTTTGAAGTGACTTAATATATTTTATTACAGTTATATGCTTTTTTGTTCATTGATTATTTAATTTGAATATTATTTCTAGTTTAAATCAATTATTGATTTTATTTTATTAACTTTTTCCGAACTATGATGGTGATATGAGACAACTAAGAGTTACGATGGGAAAGAGATGTTATGAGGCTGAGGAGCTTGAAGCGATTGACGAGCGAGTAAGAGTTATAGTTAGACAAAGTAGAGAACGGACAAATGAGAGTAGGGTATTGAAGGTGAAGAGAACCGTGGCATGAGTGTTTGGACGCTACGTGTAGATAATGTACATAGACACACAATTTATAATATTATTTACTGACACTTCCTGTAAGGGAAAAAAGGTTGTAGGTTGTAAATAGTGATAATTAAAATTGATAATGGACTCAAAACAAATAATGTATATTGATTTTTAAATAAATTTAATAAAATTTTCATAGATGGCGAAAAATAATATTTATCCTTTTTTTGTAATATGAATTAATTATATTATTAACTTTCTTCAGTAAATAATGTTCAAGCAATAATAAACAATTCAATTTATTAATCAATGTGTATAACCATAATGAATTTCATCAAAAATTGAATTTCAAATTCGAACAAAAAAATATTTAACGAGTATTAAATGCTATAAATGATATTATATAAATGATAGGAAATGATATAAAGAGTATTAAATGATATATTAAATAATATAATTGAATATAAATGGGATTTAACTGCGTGAATAAAGTTGCGTAATAATATAATTAACGATAATTAAATAATTAATATTGAGGAATATTAAATAATAATAAATATTAAATGATAATGATAGGGAGAAAGACGAATATAATTAAATATAAATATAATCAATTGTATATATATGTATATATTGCTTAAAAACAAAATATTTCTAATCAAATTTGCTTATTTTAGTAAAGAGCTAACGAAATTTGAAATTAGACATATTCAGGCGCTAAGAATTATTCAAATTGTATTTTAAATTTTCTAGTTTCAACTTGATGTTTATGTTTCATTATCTGATTTTATTAACTTTTTTTTCCGTTTTCAAACAATATGAATTTCAATGTTTATCCAACGATCATTATTGTTGAGAAAATAATTTTCAGAAATGTATATCGATAGATTGGGTATACGACGGTAACTGGGATTGTGATAAGGAGTTTTCATCGAGGCAAAGAACCTTTTGGAGGTTACGCAGGCCGGCCGCAGAATGCAAGGGGCACGCGGACGGACCGTCGTTTATCTCCTTGGGGCTCTCTTTGTCTTACCTTAATAATTCATCGGTGTAATTTAAAATGCAGGCTTTAGTAACATCAACCCCTCCAGAAGTTGAGCTGCCAGTCGGGCCATACTCGATACTGGTAGAGAACCCGAAGGCGCTCCGAAGCACACACAACTTGTTGATGTGCGTGGAGGAGACGCGTCTGTTCCCCATGAGTGTAGAAATAGGAGTGTAAATTGTGTGATAGAGTTGCCGTTTAACTAAAAAGCGGATGGGGGCTCTGAGCTTACAAAATGTTGAAAAAAGGGGGAACACGACAAATTTGTATTAATCCAATTAATTACACTTCCCCATGATCTCCAAATCAAATCACATAATCGTTCAGATACTGATGGGGCTTCCGTACCCGCACCGGTCGTTCAGCAGAATCTGTAGCTACCTCTTGCGTTGTCGGTCCACTCATTTCGTCTTCACTGTCTGAAATGCGATCATCGGAATCCACTAACATCAGTTGTCGATTGTCCACTGCTCTCCTGATGTGAGATATATGTCTCGTGATTCCATCGTCGTCTAGCTCCACCCCAAATGTAGATTTCAACAATGTAATTACATGCGGCCCCGCCCATGGTTTTTCGCATTTCCCGCCGACTTTCAAATAAACCTTCTCACCAATGCTGAACGGGTTTTTCTCTGTGGCGTCATACTCATCATTCGAGATGCACTACGAAATGAATTCGCATTTAATCTGACGATCATCTCGAATCATTGGCAGTGGAGACTTGACATGGAACATTAATTCATAGGGCTCCGCATCCCGGTGACCTGTCGTACAGTTGTACCAAAACACACATTCGCTGATCGACTTTGCAGATCTCGCTACCATTGTCTTAATGGTGCGGTAATTTCTCTCGCACATCCCATTCCCATGATGCCAATAGGCATCGGTGAACCCTCGCTTGATTCTCCATTTATATGGCAACCGTCTCACTGCGACACTTCGGTAGACAGCCGCATTATAGGATAAGAAACGTTTCGGTGGTCCAAATTCAGAGCATACATTATCTATATGCTAACCTATTTCTTCGGCGGGTTCACTACGCAACTTTCTCCAAATACAAAATCTTGTTACTGAATCCACTATGGTCAGATACGTGACACCGTTGAAATAAGTCACATCGCTATAAAGTTGGTACCACACCTTGTCAGTTGACAATTGTCCATGTATACACTCAATTCGTGGGGCTGGATATATCTTTGAAAACTCAACACACTGTTTGATAACTTCCTTAACTTGATCAGACTTTATTGCATTAGTCCCTTATTTTTCATTCAACAGTTCACTCGTCCTGTCGACTCCAAATTGACAGACATAATGAATTTTCTTGATCTCATCAACACTTGGATACTGATTTTCTTCAATGGCGTTTACTTCCACTTTCTTATTTAGCCATTGTTTTGGAACCCTGGTCAAACAATCTGCCATATTCAATTGAGATTTCACCAATTCCAGTTTTTCTTGATCTTTCAACTCTCTCATGATATCGAGTCTTCGGTGTACCAAATGTTCAGATAATGTGCGGGTTCTTGGGTTGTGTGTATTCTTGAATACTGCCATGAGCCATCCATACACTGTTGCTGAGTCCGTCATTAGCTTGAACTTATGAAAGTCCCAGGTTATTACCAAGTTTATTCCGCTTATGGCCGCATCTAGTTCACTCATATTAATGTTGGTGTATCTAGGTGATTTATAGAATAACACGAAAATAAAAAGACTAAGAAGTACTTTTAAATAAAAATATTTATTATAAATCAAAAATATTTACAACAGATTTTGGTTGAAAAACTTAACCTTATAGGGTTAAATTTAAAATTTGGGTAAGTGAGGAAACGATATTTCGTTTACCCTAAAGCGATTTTAATTATTATGAAGATATAATAATATATATATTTATATATTTGAGCTTTTACTTTTCTTTTTATTTGTCAATCCAATAATTCTCCGATTTTATTTTCAATTATATTTTTCTCCTCCTTTCGATCAATTCAACAATTCTTTTTATACTATCCGTGCTGTAATTACTTTAATGACTTTCGTAATTACTTTAATAGCGCTCGGAAGTAATTATCTTTTACTAAAATTTCTGAATCGCTTTGACCTTTCTAAAATGTCCTTTTTAATTAATGAATCTTTCAATTCTTCTATATATAATTAAGGGTTCTTTTCTTGACTTATATATAATCACGCTCTTTTTAAATAAATTTCTGAGTCCCTTCTTTTAAAAATCTTTCTTCTTTTATAGCTCTTTCTTTAATTTAGTTTTTTTATAAATAAATATTATTAAATAAATATATTATAAAAATACCTTTCTACTTAATGTACATTATTTATCTTTTTATCTATTTTTAATTTAATTGTTTATATATAATTTATATTTAATATGGTAGAAAGATAAATAAAATCTTATTTTATCCATAAATTAAAACAAAATTATTATTTCAATACTTTTATTATTTTTATAAAGTTCATACCTCAACATTAATATGGCATGTACCGTCCTCTTTCCTTAACCAAGCAGCGTCTTCAACACTATCACCGTTAACACACAATAGTACGTTTATTGCTATACTACTTGCATCTGTCCAAATGACAATATTATTATTGCAATTTACCACCTACTTGCCTGTTGCTGGATTTCCATCCATTCTCAGCCTTTGACAGATTTTATTAACTTTCTCTATGATGTCTTTTGGCACTAATTCATCCCAGCCTATCTTGTATTTTGCGGTTAATCTCTGAATGTAGGCACAAGCAACTCGTAACCATCCTGCAACTGGTACATGGCCTATCCACTCACCCAAAATTCCATGTACTTCTCTTCTTGTTGCTTTCTCAAGCTCCCTAGTTACGAACTCTTGGTCTCTTCTCCACTGCAAATTGGTTTTTACATTCAGTCCAAGTACCCTGACATCTTTGTCTAAATCAATCCGTTCTATGGGTTTAGACTCCAACTCAAACCGGCGAAAAATTCCTACTAAATCCTCTGCATTACGAGAACTTTCCGCAATGAACACGTCATCAATATACCCAGAAGCAGTTATCGTCTGCTCTTCCTTTATTATCATTTCCACTATCCATGACATCCCTTTTGGCGCAATGGATAGACCAAACCTAACCTGTTCATCACATACATTTCGATATTACACATAACCCCATGATATTTCTACAAATCTAGAGCCACCTTTACTTGTAGGTAAGCCTTTTTTAAATCCATTATAGCGCAGTTGGGTCCCAATTTTCTCCACTCTCATGACTGGCAACTGGCATAACTACTACCCGGATAGCTATGAATTTGTTCGTTCAGTAACCTGTAGTCTAATACCGGTCGTATTCGTGTCGTTTTGCCTTTGACTTGCCGCCCTTTCATTAACGGTATCATGTTACGAATCTTCCCGTCTCGCTTTTCATTCCACTTTATCAGAACACCTTCGCTTATCCACTCATTCACTTTATCTTGAAATGGCTCTTTATCTTCATTGGGAATATCATAATTAACACATGAGGTTCTCCAAACCGGATGATCATCGACAAATCTCCATCGTGTGCTCCAATACCTTCCGTCAAATTGAGCTTCAAAATCATCCTCTTTCATCTGCAAGTGTTTTTCACTTTTCACTCCAGTTGCTGCAGTAATAGCTTCGAACATAGCTCCATTACTACTAAATTTTATACAAACATCATCACCGTCTACCCATATTGTCAGTCCACGTTTGAGAATAACATCGTTTCCAACTATGATGTCGACACCTGCAGGCAGCCTTTCAACCACAATTGCTCCAACAGGCCCCACGTTCATACCGTCAAATAGCATCTCATGTAGTTACACTTTGCCCAAGATATTTACCTGACTGCCATCAACCGCTACTAGGTTCATGTTTCTGACTCCTTCGATTCTTGACTTTTTGCAACCTCTTCTAATAGTTGTGGCTTTACTCCCCGTGTCGATCATCACCTTCATCCTTTCCCCGTCGATTAGAGCTTGACGAATCAATAAATTCGGAATAACAGCTGAACATGAATAAATTAATGGCGATTGCGAATTTTTGAGGCGATTCACGGCCGCCTTGTTGACACAGCTGTCTTTGGGGCATTGTGGCTTTTTATAGGCGTAACTATTGCTGGTAGTTAAACCACCACCCCCTCTTACTGTGACATTTGGTCCTACACCATTTACAGGGTAAAGGTTGTATCCTCTTTCCCTCTGTCGTTTCCCGTTATTTACAGTTTGATTTTATATGGCCGACTTCTCCACATTTAAAGCATTTAAATCTACACGTCTTCTGCGTGTGTCCAAGTCGATTACAACCAATACATCAAAATTTACTGTTGGTTGCCGCAATCACTTCTTGATGATGTTGATGTAGCGATATCTTTTTGGCCAAGTTCACCACTTTCTTGAACGTAAATTCGAAGTCCAATCTTGGCTGCACCTCTCTTTTTAATTGATCCGGTAAACTGTGAATAAATGTCATTGCACAAAACGCGTCGATCGGATCCTGATATCCAACAACTGATTGATCTCGGCTGCCGACGCGTCCAATCTGTCACCCGGTAGAATTTTCTTTTGACCAAGCAACAGCCATGCGTCGAATCTCTGCAGACCAAACACTCGGCGCAACTCATTTTTGATTTCCTTATCATTTCTCTGTTGATCCGGCAATAAGCTGTTCCACGTGTCGTATGCTCGCCCGTCCAACAGGGTGACAAAACATGAGACTTTTTTTCCATTAGCCCGTCTACCTCAATGGCAAACTCGAATCTGTTGATCCAACGTTCGACCTCCTCCCCACCATGACATTTCTTCAAATTACTGATAGCTTTAATAGCCGCGAAAGCCTGTAAAATAAGATGATTTTTTCGATTTACAAAAAACTATATTATTCAAACAAATTAGAATTAATCCAATTAATTACAGATATTTATAGTAAATAATCATATTTCATATTTATATTATAAATTATTATAAGGATTCAGATTAATTTTATGAAATTCCTGATTTGTTTAAATAATCAGAAATGATCAATTTTTTTGAATTTAAATAAATTTTGATAATCGGATTTTGTTTTTATTAGAAATGGAACATTCTTACATGGCGACCACGCCAAGTATCCTCAACAACCTGGCGCCGCAGATCTATGACGGAAATAGAGATGTGGAGGAGTTCATCGCAGAGTGTCAAAGATTTTTTGAAGTTTCACAAATTAGTGAAATAATACAGCAATGGTGGTAAAAGCTTTTTTGCATCGGGATTTGCTGGTTACCAACAAAAATGTCGATAATAAAATTAACAGTTTTGCGGACGACTCCGGAAGGCCTTTAAAGGACCATCATCTCTTATTCAGGACCTGCAGGAGATCATTAATTATCGGAAAGGAACAGTTCCAGTAATGATGTATTTCAATAAAATTGAAAAGATGGTTCATCGAATCCTTAACCACAAATGGAGCAAGCCAGAATTGATAGCATATATTTTGACCCATTACGTAGACGATATCGAAGTAAAAAAACAAATTTATATGGAGGAAGCCAAATCTCAAGAATCAATCAAAACAGTGATCGAAAAAAAGGACATGATTAAGAAGGAAGTACAGGCGCGAGGTATTGCTAATATTCATCGACACTGTTCACTAAGAGCAAGCGGCATTTTCAACTCAATCAAATCAACAAAGAAGATTCTCATAAACAAGAAACTTCAATTCTCAGAGGCCAGTTAGAAATCAATATGATGGAAACGCTAGAAATCCGATTATATGCAATGGTTGCCAAAAATGTTATTATTTTTGCTGTTAAAATTTTATGATTTCATTAAATATATAATTAACTGAGTCATTATTTTAGTTTTTAAAATTCTTTGAAAATAAATGTTTAAAAAACGGCGGGAACTTATGCAACAACCCAATACACAGAAATCACGGAGACACCGTGGAGGTATTCGAACAGTAGATGACAAATTTTGGATTCCGAAAAGTACCAGAAGTGATTGTACTACATTCTTTCATAAATTTTTATGTCATACAAAAGTTAAGAAAACATATTCATACATGATGAACGAATACGTGATGGAGGAGTTCACAAAACAAGTTGAACAAATAGTAAGAAGTTGTATAGCGTGTCAAATAGCAAAAACATATACAAAGTCAACAAAAAAAGAAACATTAAATTTAATATCAAAACGGCCATTCGATGATTTATATATAGATTTCTGTGGTCCAATGCCAGTAATAAATGGAAAGAAGTATATCTAAGGAATAGTAATAACTCATCTCACTAATCTCAATGTTCATTTTGGTAAGTATTTCGATGATTTATCTCTTTCTAAGCATGAGTGGATCAGGAGCCCCTTCAATGACATTGAAACAATAAGTGATCTTTCAATATCACAGCAGGAAAAGCTTTTAGAATTGTCATCTGATGGGACTCTAAAAAGGAAATTTGATACAGTACAGTAGGGGAAAAATGTATGTTCTCCAGCAGACCCCCCCCCGGGGGGGGGGTGTAACTAGTTACCGAGGTTGCCATGGAAACGGTCGCGGTTACCATGTCAACGGTCACGGTTACCATGGCAACGGTCGCGATCACCTTAGCAACGGTCGCGGTTACCATGGCAACGGTCGCGATCACCTTGGCAACGCTTCCGATTGGCCGCCGGGCCCCCTGGCAA
>MQRK01032572.1:0-13360 GCA_001938485.1 Girardia tigrina | reverse complement strand
GATAAAATGGTTGATGCGATGAGAGATGTCGCTAAAATGACCGGCGAATTGAACATGGAAGAGCGTAACTTATTATTTGTAGCATACAAAAACATAATCGGAAGTCGGAGAGCATCGTGAAGGATAATGAGTAGCATCGAACAAAAAGATCCTTCTCGACTTCCATTGATTAAAGCCTACCTAAGTCAAATTGAAAAAGAATTGAAAGAAGTCTGCGCTGATATAATAGCCTTACTCGATGAGTTCTTGTTGGTGGCTGTAAATGGCGGTGAAGCTAAAGTGTTCTTCTTAAAAATGAAAGATTAAAAACAGATTACTACCGTTTTCTGTCCAATGAACTTTCCCTATTAAGACGATAACTTCAATATGCTTGACAATGAACTTATTCCTCGCCTTAAAGCTGATGAAGCATATGTATACTTAGGAAGCTTCATTTCGAGGCTACTTCATCACAACCCTGAGCAGGTTATTCAGGAGGTATTACAAGAGCTTTCCCACATCAGTCAGTCTGGTCGCTCTCCATCCCAGAAGTTACGGGTGTATCAGACTTTTGTCCATCCAAAAATGGTCTTTTACTTCAGGAATATTCATATGCCGTTTCCACAGATTACAACATGTAAATCTGGTTGGGAGATTATTGTTCTTAAAGAACTTAAAAAGCTCTATAGTCTTCCTGAATTAGCCACGAACTCTTATATTTATACCATAAGCGTTCTATCCCCTTAACACTCCGGATGTTTTTGTCACGAAAGCTGTTCGAGTAACTCTTCAAAACGTTTCAGATTATACACGGGTTATAAAGTGGCCGCCTTTCTCAGGAAATGTTTGCCTAACCATTGTATTGCAAGCTGGAACATTCAGGACAGTGCGGGTCGGCCAGCTGCTGCCCTAAATATGTTCAACTATTCGACCTCTGTTGTGTATAACACTCATGTATCAAATCATGAGTGGGACTTTTTCCATAGAAGCCGATCTTGTAACATTCAAATTGGTTGTCGTTTTGTACCGTGGCGTTTTGTCGCCGATGTCAAAATCACCTGGAAACATTGGCACACGTTATCTGCCATTGCGGAACTCTTCAGTCCTACAACAATGGGCATCATGACACTGTTGTGGGCATCTTTTTTCAGCCGAGATAAAAGAATACTACAATGCTGAAGTCTACGATAACCTTACTTCAAGATAGATTTTCAGATTTAGAAAAGACGAATTTTTCTTTTCGATGTTAAAAGCCCTTTTGATAAAAAAACCTAATCTTGAACGGGCGAATCCGAACAATCTCGAAAAATATGGTCCCCTACAAAGAGCCCCTAAAGAAAGATATAAAGATCATACTCTAATGTTTTCACATTTATTGAAAGTGCTTTACTGTCATTGGTCCCTGATAATCATTACCCATAGAGGGCCATATTTCTAGAAGGAAGAGAAAAGGCAATTGCCCATGCAATCGTCAGATCAAATGTTCGATGATCAGCAAGGATGTGGACTGTCTTTAATGATCTCCGTGATGCCAGAAATATCTCGCAATTCAAAGATATGATTTTAGGATTAACATTAATTAAGTTTAAAAATGCATTTGGCGAATTCATATTTTTTTGAATATTATAAAATTAAAAATATCTAAATATTTTAATTCAGAAGTAGAACATATTTTCTAAATTAAAGTTAATTCTTAAAAAATTATTTTTGAATATTGATTGTGAAATAATTTTTGAATTTATTATTATTAATCTGTCCAACGATTTTATTGACTGCGTTCTGAATGAATTTTCAAGTTCGGAACTCCTGGTACTACTATCAGTTGTGATTTGAAAATCTCAGTGTTGACCTGAAAATTAGCTTCGATTTTCTCCAAATCTTGTTCGATCCTATCAGATTTATCAAAATGACTCAATTATCTTCCAAGTGATTAAACTTCAACGATTCCACCACTAGGTTTCTTCATGCTTAACTCTGCATTGCTGGACATATGTTATCTACAACAATTTGTCATAATAGATTGCATTTTGTCTTCATCGTCCTCTTCTTGTTCCAGAAATCTTCTCACTAAGTATGCTCTCGACTTCCACCCATTAATTTTCAGAATAGATTCAGTGTAGATATATCTTTTTTATCAATCAATCTAGATCAGTCATCCAGCACTTATCCATTCAGTGCGAACTACTGGAAATGGACATATTACAATTATAGTTGCCTTAAATTATTTTTTATATTCAGAACCGTTTCCTGATCGCTAACTTCAATCGCATAAGTAGTGAGGAAAGGAGAAGAAATAAAAAGAAATGTTTTCAAATTACAATTTTCCGTTATAATCATTAGACATTTTCCTTGACCCCTAAAATCCCCCCTAGATAGCAGCTGAAAAACTTTGGATCAGAAAATGTCTTGGAGATAACCGAGTTCCATTTTAATTAAATATATTTATTGGAATAGGAATACTAAGTTTGTCGTTTCGATATCTAATATCTATCACAAATGAATAGCTTGTAGTTATACGCAATCAATCATCTACTTATCGAATTTATTCCTTTTTTCAGTGCTTCAACCATTACAGATTATTTCTTGGATAAATTATTAAAATGCAATAAGGAAAGAATTTTTACAAAAGAAAACTTTATTAAAAAATTATCCTTTTTAATTACCGAATAATGTTTCAAAACATTTGCTTGTTTTTTAATGCAGGTAACTCGGCTCAAGATTCTGATTAAATTTTACCTAAGTGTTTCATTAGAAAAAAATTGCTTATTAATGGGAATTTATATATTTCACACCATTCAAAAATTATGATTGATAAAACACGACAAAAAGGTTTTAAATCGAGGTTACAGGACAATTATTTGCCGTTTTATTAAAAAAATATTTCATTATATTTATTAGATCCGAATTTAATTGATTCTTCAATCAATAAATAAATATTTCATAATTTATTTTCTGTTTATTCTATTAAGTAAAAAAATGTCAAGCAGTTGTGAAGTTTATTAACAAATAATTAATAAACAAAGAGACTGCTGGATTAGTTTCCCTGTTTATATTTCGCTAAATCAAAACAAGTAGCGAAAAGCATGAACAGGTTTCCTAGAAATAGTCACTTATGAATAATAAATTGTATTACTACCACAGTAAATTATTATTTTATCTGTACACAATACGAGATATTCTAAATAGAACACTCAGATAGTGTACAGAAAGATAGACAAGAAATTTAAAAATTGATAAACAAACAGTTTATTTAAACAATTTTAGTATTTTTTAAAATATTAAAATTTCAATTTTATTTGAAATAATCTTTTCTCAGATTAAAATTAATAAAATTTCTTTATTTCAAACAGAAGTAAAAAAACTTCATCATTATTTTAATCTACATTCAATATTTTATTTGTTTTCATATCAGATTTACTTAATTGAATATATTAAATCATTATTGATTCTTAAATTTCCTAAAAAAATAGCATGAATAAAATAATATTATTCCATGAATTTTTTTATGTTAATATTTTTAAAAACAATTAAAACATAAAATTTATGATAAATCAAATGCATAATTATATTAATTTTTGATCGATGAATCTTTCCTTGAAATAAAATATAAAAGAAAAGAACTAATATTTAAAAAACTTAGTTTCTTCAAAAGTAAAATTCTAATTTGCTCTAGTTATATTGCAAAGTTTTACAAAATTAATGAAATTCATAATAAACATATTGTGAAGAAGAAATTCTATCAAAGAAGATTTACAAATTCACTCAGAGAGACTATTTTAAATTTTCCAAACTTGCCGAAAATAAATTTAAGAGTTTTGAGAAAATGAGGGCTGATCAAATACAATTTTTTTAAAGGCTAAAAAAGAAAATTAACAACAACAAAGAAAAAAGTTATGTTAGCGGAAAGATAAATTAAAAAGATGTTATATTTGAATATTTACTTGGGTTTTTCACAAGTAAAATGTTCATTTTGTAGGATTATGCAAACTAGAAATAGCCATAATATGTTGAGGCCTTCGGGGTGCAGAATTTATTTCGTCAATAAAATAATTTCACGACTGAATTAATTTCATTATCGAAATAATTAAAAAAACTATATAAAAATTCAAAATGAATTTTTAAAACAGTAACCTAATAATTCATTAACATATAAAATAAATATGAATTTGGAAAAAAATATGAGATAAATTGAATGATTACATTTACACACAAAGATTTAAAAGACTTTTACATTAATAAGTAGAACATAATTTTTTAACTATTTTTACACAAAATGGACATTTGAGCAAAAGATTGTATTTAGCTGCTCTTTTTACAATCGTTTTAGTGCTACGAAAACATAATTGCTTGCAATCATAATTGATGCTACCAGCAGTTCTATATCGGCATGTTGCAAGACCTTGTATGAAGCTCTTTGTTTCTATGAAATGATATAAGAACATCAATAGCCTCCTGATTGGTAAATATATGTCAATTATCCAAATTACGTGATAGATCAAGGCCATCATCGCTTTTGACTATCTCTGATAACTCATCAAAATTGGCTTTGATTTCATCTGTAATGTCAGTCATATTAAAATGACTGTATAAAAATTAAATTTCAGTTATTTCATTGTTTATTAATTTTGATTTCAATTCAGCAGATACAACAAGAGTACTAAAGATTGCTATTTGACGCTTTGTATTCAAATTGTTTGAAATCCTCAAAGAGTCTAAATGCACATCATTAATCCCCAAGTTCAATTTTTCAAAAAATACAACATGTTTCAGTGATTTACAGCAAAGTTGGATTTTAGTTTTTTATGAAAAATTTCTGAAAAGTTATTTGTTGAAGTAGAAGAATTATACCAATTAATAAGCGTCAAGTTTCTAAACCATGTTCTTCGAAAATAATTTAGGTAGGCAGTCATTTAAAGTAGAGCTGTGACAATCTTTCTTAGAAACTAACTATTTTGTCAGACGGTAAATGTATTAGTGTTTCTGCATTGTGTATAAGATTGCGGATAATGTGTAGAAGGTTTCATAGACTTTCTGTTATAGGTTCTTGTTTCGTGGTGTCGTTGTGTGATAGTGTTGTTTGGTGAGGTTTAGCGTCCTGCATTTGTTTGGGTACGTCGGTGTACGATTTTATGAGCAATGTTGATTTGCGTTTTACTTGCAGTTGGTGGAATTCGTTATTGAATTTTACTTGTTTGAAATGCTTGGTAGTATTGTCTTTTATCGTGGACATCACTGATAAAGGTTTCATTAGAATACTTGGACAGTTTTTTCTTTCGCTTTCTTGTGTTCTAAGTCGCTTGTTCTGGCAATCAATTAGTATGCTAATATTAGTAAAAAATTCGGCACCAAGGATGGGAAACTTTATGTCGGCGAAAAAGAAAGACCAGGTGAATGTTTGTTCGAAGTTCGTGAGATTGAAGTATAATACAATAATATTTTCTACATAGAAACGAATAATTTCTATTGAATAACTAATGAACCACAATTTATTACAAAAACAGTATTTAATTTATTGCCCTTGCGGGACCATCCTGATAAAGTTTGACTATAGAAATACCGCCCGCAACTACGGCAATCACTGCATCTTCGCAGGTTTAATTAATCACTGCATCATCACAGGCTCAGAGTTTGGATCATCAGAGCTTCATCCTCTTTCAGCAGCGGACCGTCCAGAGTTATTTGTGTATATCTGGGGTCGTGAATCGGGTCTTTGAATTACGAGATATTGCTGACATCACGGAGATCATTAAAGGCAGTCCTCATCCTTGCTGACCATCGAATATTTGATGTGACGGTTGCATGGGCAATTGCCTTTTCTCTTCCTTCCAGAAAAAACGGCCTTCAATGGGTAATAATTATCAGGGAAAGAGAATGAACTGTTAGGTAACGTTATCGTAGACTTCAGCATTGTAGTATTCTTTTATCTCGGCTTTCAAGGTGCCCACAACAGTGTCATGATGCGCATTGTTGTAAGACTGGAGAGTTCCGCAGTGGTATATAACGTCTAACAGTGTTTCCAGGTAATCTTGACATCGGTGACAAAACGCCATGTTAACAATTCGACAGTAAATTTGAATGTTACAAGATCGGATTTATGAGGAATATTTTGAATGTTTGATGTTTTTTGCTTTGAATGTTGTATGATAATTTGGATTTGTGTCTCTTCTACCCAGATGGATGATTTATATTCTTATTATCTAAACATATATAATGTTTAAATGTATTTTTAATTTAAAATAATTGTAAAATTTTATATAAGTTAATTAATTTTTACAATTTTTAATAAATAAATCAAATTAATATTTTTTAAATAATTAATAATCATTTGAATTATTATCCAATAACTTTTGAGTAAATATTTTAATAAATTATTTATTTCTCCATTTGTTAAAAGAATAAGAAGAATTAATTCATTAATCAATTTAGTTTAGCATGCACTCGTACGAAACCTTTCATAAAGATTGTCTTAAGGACAATCAAAATTGTTGTGTAAATAAATATATGAAAAGTGAAATTGGTTTTCTTAATATGGCGACACATGACCACGTTTCTCCGAACATCAAAGGTCCAGAAATATTCGACGGATCTGAGACAAAAGTGGAAGCATTTATAAAGAACTTCAACAGATACGCGAAGATAATGGTATTTTTGGAGGAAAGGAAAATCCTTCTAGTAACGCCATACATGACTCCGGAGACAATCATTAAGTATGAAACAGCACCTAGTGAAACATGTGAAGAAAAATTAAGAGCAGCGTTCTCCAAGGAAAAAAACCCTACTAGATTTAATGAAAGAAATGTTAGATTTGATAATTGGATTCAGTGATCCAACAATAATATTTAGAAAGGCAGAAGAACTAATAGAAAAATTGGTAGAGAAAAAGTTGGGTAAGAAAGAACTATAGAATTTAGTATACGCTAATTTGATAGATGATGATGATGTACAAAAGCAAATAACCATTCAAGGTATCACGAAATCTGATGAGATTGAAGAAATACAAACAAGAATGTTCGAACATGAGAAAAAGAAAAGAAACGCACCAGTGGCAGCATATAACACAAAAAGGGAAAATGAATGGAAAACAGTGGTAATTAAAAGGAGAAAAGCAAGACCACGGAATAGAGGAATTCTAGAATATACAAGAATAAGTTTTAAAGTCATGAAAATTACTTGTTGGGCATGTCATGAAGAAGGACATGTTAGAAGAGAGTGTACAAATGAGAAGTGTAGTCATTATAATAGAAAAAGGGCATTTAAGATCACAGTGCTATGAAAACCCTAATAGGTGTAGGGAGCGTGAACAATGGAAAATGGATAATGGAAGAAATCGATGGGAAAATTATAGGAAAAATTACTCAAATCAAAGATATAGAGACCGGCCGACGTACACAAATAGGAAATATCCAGTAGCAGAATTGGACGAAATATATGATGAATTGTATGGAAGAGATGAATCTTTAAAATGGGACTCTACCGACGAAACCGATAGAAAAGAAGATTCTAAAAGACAGGAATATCCTATAGGTTACAGAAAATTGAGACATGATCAGGGAAACTAGGATGAACGATCACAGGGAGAGGTGATCAGTGTACTTCATTAGAAAGTCAATGCAAATGTATGTTTGATTGTACGTATGAATGTGTGTGTGATTGTATGTTTGGTTGTATGTATGAAAATATTCCTCTAGAAATGCGTGAATTAGATAGTTTGAATAAAGAAAATAATGAAAAATGTGATAGCATGGATATAGAAAAAGAAATAAATAAAAGAAATATTACAACAGATATATTAAAAATAGCAAAGTTTGACATAAATTATAATTGAAAGGACGGCCAAGTGTAGAATTTCGTATAAAAGATAAAAATGTTCAGTGTCTTTTAGATACAGTAGCCAGAGTGAATGTCATTAAAGTGGATTTAATCAAAGGTATGAAAAATATTCACATTAGAGAAACAAGCAAGCTTATTCACTGTGCGAATGACTCAGAACTTGTAAACTATGGAACCGTACAATTAAAGGTAATAATATAATGGGTACAGAAAACAATAGAGTTTTATGTTGTCAAAGAAATAGATCCGGAAATGATTGCTGTTATAGATTTTTTGGATAAATTTGGAATAAAGCTAAAGAAAAAAGCATCAAATATCGATGGGATATTGGCAATTAGAGATAGCCCTTCGGATGAAGATATATTAAAAAGAATAAGAGAATTGTACAATACTACAAGTGAAAAAGAGCTAGTGGAACTTTTAACAAAGTACAGATCAATATTCATGGCTGATAAATGGGATATTGGAAAAAAACTTCGTTAACCAAACGCAAGATAGAAACGCATGGAGAACCAGTACTGGTACAACCGTATAGACAACCGAAAAAGTTTGAAGAGAAACTAGATGATATTATAAGACATTTTGAAGAAAACGATATTATCGAAAAGTGTAGTTCTCCTTTGAACTTTCCTTTAGTATGTGTTTGGCAAAAAGAAAAGCAAGATATTCAAGTATGTGTAGATTTTCGTCAGTTAAATAAAATAACCGTCAGACCAGCTTTTCCAATGCCAAATATAGACGATATGTTGAACACGCTAAATGGGGCAAAATACTTTAGTACTATCGATTTGGGAAACGCTTATCATCAAGTATAATTAGAATATGAGTCAAAGATTAATACGGCATTCTCAACAAAGTACGACCAATACTGTTACAAGAGAATGCCTTTTAGAATTGCTGTGGCCCCAGCAACTTTTCAGGAGCTAATGGTGAAAGTTTTGTGAGATTTGTATTGGAAAGAAGTAGTCGTATATTTGGATGATATTTTGTTTTTACAAAAGATAAAAAAGAACATCTTCGAAGAGTAAATAACGTATTTGAGAAAATTAAAAAATTAGGTTTGAGAATGTCAAATTTTAGTAGAAAAGATTAAATTCTTAGAATATATCATAAGTAAAGAGGGTTTTGACGCGATAAACAAGTTTCAAAGCCAATCATGCATTAAACATTTACGGAGCTTTTTGGGCTTGACAAATTACTACAGAAAATTTATAAAGGATTACGAAAGATATGCAAAAGTATTGGAAGATTTATGTGGTTAAAATAGGGATAAGAAACTGATTTGGACTATAGAATGTGACGAAGCTTTTCAAAAACTAAAAGAAAGAATGATTAAAACTCCAATTTTGGCATACCCTGATTTTGTCAAAGACTTCATACTTGATACAGATGCAAGTTTTGATACGATAGGGGCGGTGTTATCACAGATAGACGAATGTGGAAAAGAATGGGTGATTGCGTATTTATCACATAAAATGAATAAACATGAACTAGGCTATTGCATTACAAGGAAAGAATTACTTGCAATTTATTATTTCACACATCATTTTATACATTTCTTGTATGGAAAAAGATTTTTGTTGCGAACAGATCATAAAGCTATTACGTTTAAGATGACTACACAGAACCCTATCATACCACAGTTCCAAACATGGATAAATTTTCTGAGTAGTATTGACATGAAAATGGAATATCGAAAAGGTGAAAAACATTCAAATGCTGATGCAATGTCAAGAAATTCGTACGGATTGTGCAATCAGTGTCAAACAATGCATGAAGAGGCCAAGAAAGGAAAGATTAAAACAAGAATATTGGCATTAAGCTAAGAACCAGATGCTTTTAAATGGCAGAAGAATAATAATGAAATAAAACAGATAATCGAGGATATAAGTAAAGACAGAACAAGAAAATGGGCATTAAAGAATGATATCGTCATAAATCAAGATAATAAATACTGAATCCCAAAGGCAGAACGAGCAAATTTTATTGAAGAAATGCACAAATTATTGAGTCATGCAGGATGTAAAAAGGTCTATAAATACCTCCGAGATGATTTCGACATGGAAAATATGAGAGATCATTTCTATGACTGACATTTTGATGATTTATGAATATTTTTTATTGTGTGTTTATCTATTATAGAGTTTTGCATTCAAATTTGTCTTTTTTGAAATAAAATTCTTGCTTTTTTCATTCAAATTACTCCCCATCTGAATCTCAAATTTACACATAAAACATTGTAGCGGGATTGAGTACTTTATCAAAGAAAACTCAAATTTTATTTATTCCCAACATTTCGTTGCTTAATTATTAACTTTCTCAAGAGTTCAATTATCTATTTTGCTTAGAGACATTATAAGAAATTACATCAAGATTTCATACAAATGTTATGTTTGTGTAAATTGTTTAAAGGTGTGTGAGTGTAGTAGTAAAGAAAAAGGATAATAATATTCAAATGTGCTTGGATTTCCGACAATTAAACGTTATTACAGAAGAATTTACATGGCACCGGTGCCAGATATATACGGCCTGTTGGATGCTCTGAGTGGAGCAGTTATGTTCTCTTCTATCGACTTGGGTAGTGATTACTACCAAATGGAGTTGACAGAGGAGTCAAAATTTAAAACCGTTTTTAGTACCAAAATTGGACAATTTTGCTTCAATCGCTTACCTTTTTGATTGTGCACTGCTCCAGCAACTTTTCAAGCTTTAATAAATCAAATATTTCACGATATACTGTATAAAGGAGTGATTGTGTATTTAGATGATATTTTAGTGTACAGTTCTTCTGAGAAGGGTCATGATGTTCTGCTCGAAGAAGTCTTTAGTCGTATTGCAATGCAGGTCTTAAAATCAATCCTCAGAAGAGATTTTCAAAGGAGTCAGAAGTTAGATTTTTAAGACATGTAGAAAGTAGCAAAGGAATAGAAACATGTTAAGATAAAATCAAATCGATTAATGAAGCTCCGGTTCCAAAATGTGCCTCTCAATTGCGTTCTTTCTTGGGTCTTGCCAATTACTACCGACGATTTATCAAAGATTTTGCTAAAATATCAGAGCATTTATATGCGGCAAGTGCCACTAAAGAGAAATTTTACTGTTCATAGGAGTGTGCAGACAGTTTTGATGAACTTAAAAGTGTCTTTCTAGTCCGGTATTATACTTCCTTAATATTAACCAAAAATGGTGCGAGATAAAGATGCCAGATTCTCTGATATTGGAGAGGTATTAAGTCAAATTCAAGAAGATGGATCGGAACGGGTGATAGCCCTCGGATCGAGAACCCTGAATGAGCACGAAAAGGGCTACTGTGTTACCAAGAAGGAATTGCTAGCATTAAGAGATTACATGCTGCATTTCAAGAATTATTTATATGGAAAAAAGTTGTTGGCTCGTACCGATCATAGAGCACTTTTATTTATGTCCCAGACAAGCAAACCACTCCGTTCTCAATTTCAGACATGGATTGCAGATCTGTAGGGTTTTCAATATGACTTGAAGTACAGGAAAGGATCAGAACATTCAAATGTAGATGGGATCTCAAGATTTTCAGAATCATTGTGCGCTCAATGTATGGCCAAACATGTTGGAGCTAAAACAAGTAAGAGTAAAGTAAAGTATTTAAACTCTTGTAGCACCATGAATCTCCACCATATCAAGGGCATCCAAAGAGAAGATAAAAATATTCTGGAAATTATTACTTCATTAGAACTTAATGAACCACCTTCAATAGATCAGTCACAAGGTCCCTTGTGGAAACACATTAATCACTTGATATTAGAAGATGAATTGCTGTGCTATCGGGATGTACATATAAAACGCGTGGTTATCCCAGAAGCTGCTCAATAACGATTAATTCAGTACATTCATCAAGATTTATGTCACATAGGATATAAGAAGTTGTATGAATATATGCGGGATATCTATTTCTGGCCACAAATGCAACAGACAATTTAGAAAGTTTCTAGAGAATGTGTTATTTGTGCCAAACGGAAGGTTTTAACAACACCATCTAAGGAGATATTTTTACCTCAAGATGATAAAACATTATTTGAAGAAATTGTAATGGATATTGCACATTTTTTACCTTCTAAAAGAAATATGTATTTGTGATGGTTGATAGATTTAGCAAGGTCGTTGTATTGGTACCACTTCGTAATCAAGATGAAAACACGTTGATTACTGCTATTAAAAATAGATGGATTTATTGATTCGGGAAACCCAGATCATTTTTATCAGAGGGGAAAAATTTTTGAAGGCAACAAATTGCGGGAGATGTGTAAAACCTTCAATATAACTCAAGAATTTTCGTCTCCGTACAAACACCAATCCAATGGATTAGCAGAGCGCACGATTCGTTCATTGCGTGATATGGTACTCACTTCTGGTACATCTCAAAATGATTCTCTAGATTGGGAAGAACTACTTCCAAAAATTGAATTTCTTCTGAATACAACTTGGCAAAGCTCTATCGGATGTACTCCATTTGAGGTTTTATTTAAACAGAAGAAGCTGAATTTACATGGCACTTTCAATAGATTACTCCATACACAATCAAATCCAATGATAGTTTCCAACATATTTCCAAGTCTGCCTATCGATTATAGATGTAAGATGATGAAAAACGAGGACACCGGATTTTTCAGGTGGGTGAGGAAGTATTAGTAAAGGTGGAACCTCACAAATTGAGGAAAGAAGGATTCAGATATGAAGGGCCATATAAAATTGTAAAATTCCTCACTCCTCATCAAGTGGTTCTGAAGTATCCCAGATCCCTTGAAACCGCGCTGCATTGAATGGTTGAAAAAGTATACAAGACCTTCAAATTAAAAAGGTGGAAGTTGGATAATTCAATGCTACTTTAATATTCAAGTTTTGTTGATGTTTTAATATTTGATTATTTGTGTTAGAATTCAAATATATTTAATCTTGATGTATTTCGTTTGTGTTCTTACTAACCCATTAAACATTCTCCAGCTATGTTTAACTTAAATTGAATTATGAAACTTTATTTTTAAAATTATTTAGAAAAAACTTTCAATACCTCTATTTTTATAAAAGTAACTTTAATTAATTATTTCGAAAAACGTTTACCTTATAAAAATTCTGATTTTAAATAGTTTGAATTTTTCAATATTCAAGAATGAATGAATTTGTTAAACAGTATCAATAATTATTTTAAATCAAATTAAACAGTAATCACTAGTTATCATAAAATACAAATTATTGCGCAATAACATAAATAGTTCAAATACAAGTTTGCGTAATCACCACCATCACTTCTTATTTGTCTTTTATAATTTTTTATACTCATTTAGTAAACGGTAATTCATTTCAAAGATTGTTAAGCAATAATGAATCTCATGAGTCAATGAAATCACAAGAACGAGATTGCTTTTTTAATTTTCCTGTAGAAACCTCTCAATTATCAATAAACAATTGATCTTTTGTAACAGGATTCACTTCATATATAAAATATTTTGTTGTTAGTTATACTTTGTTGCCGAGTTGCTATACCAAGCACGATTTAAATCGCCTTTCAAACGGATGC
>MQRK01032377.1:0-14077 GCA_001938485.1 Girardia tigrina | reverse complement strand
TATATATATATATATATATATATATATATATATATATGTATCCATGGAATTTAGATACCTATTTTTGAAGGCCTTTTACTCAATCGATTTTCTTCAAAATTTGCATACTTTTTCATTGTCGATGACAATAAATGATTATGTAAAAATTTGATCGAAAAATACTTTTTAAGATTCGAAAATTGGAAAAACGCAAAATTCGGAGTTCTAGAACAATATATATAGGAATACCGATATGCTATCAATTAATTGAGGATAACTCGAAAAATGGAAGAATCTTAGCAATCCCGGGTCCACTTAGTAAACTGTCCTGTCATTTTTCAAACATTCAGTAACTTAGATAGTTCTACTTGAGTAATTTTCTTTTTCTCCACCACAATTTCTTATTACACTTGTAAAGAATCACCATGTACAGTTCTTCCTTATACGACGTTCCTTGTAAATGTTTTTATAAAAGAGCACAGTCCATGGATCTATAACCTATTTATGTAAAAATTAAAGCTTTTGTCATAGCTTTGTTTTTTAAGCGAATCGAACGGCTTTTTTTACAAGTGGATGTCAGGTTAAATTTATCAAGGTTACGTTATGACGTTACATATTTCAATCATCTAGAGTTAAGTATTCAGGAAATTAGGAAAAATGAAGCGTTTTTGATAAATCTTCCAAAAATTCAACAATCAAATTGTAATTTGCAAAATGTAGGTAAAAGCGACCAATTTTCAAACAAGAAAATTAGGTTTAATTTGAGCATCGTCAATATCTTTTACATTTTAGATCTTGCTTTATTATTTTTCTTTTCAAGTGCCAAGACAATTATTTTCCAAGGAATCGTTGATAGTCAAATTGTCTTTTTATCTTCAGGCAGAATAAAGAAGATGAAAATTTTGTTTTATTTTTGTCACTTTTAGATATAATTTTTAATTACTTGATGTTTTCGATTGTAAGATCACTATGCGAACAATCGATCATTAAATGTAATTTCAAATTATATTTGGAGAAATAAAAATTTATTAGAATTAAAAACTATCGAAAGATGATTTAAGATAGCAGAATTAGTAATCTTTATTTTTGGAACATTTAAAATATGTAGAAAAACATTAAAAAACATTAACATTAAAAACATAATATTTGTAGGCTTTTGCTAATGTCAGTAGTGCAACCAGAGGGGTTGCCAAAAAATTTTTCTAATTATATTTAAAATTTATAAAAAAATAAAAATGAAATGAATTTAATTTGAAAATTCGACTCAAATTGAAATTCTTATAGTCATATGTAAAATTGCATTATTTAAATTCATGTATTTATTCAGCGTTTAAAACATTGTTTACATACATATTTTTGAAATCTTTAATGTTTTAAAAATTATTTTTTGCAGCCCCCCAATAAGAATTTCTGGTTGCGCCCTGGGCTAATGTAGATTATAAATCTTTTCATTCTTTCACTTGTATTTAAAATATTACTGTATTTTTATGATCAATTTAAAATATAGAATGTAACTTTTTAAACCCTCTTCAAAGACAAAATTATACCCAAAAAAAGAACATGACAAAGATTATTCAAATATATCATTATTAGTATTATTAGCATCATCATTTTCAGAACATTTAAAACAAATGTATTTTTTTTGTTTTAATGATAGAAATAATGTAATATTTTACAAAACAATTATTTCACTGAGTCAACGTCTCAAAATTTTAAGAATACCCGAGTAATGAAGTTGAGATTATTTTTTTCACTTCTCGTAAATGATTTGATGTGAAACTTTTAGTCAGTCCCAGGAGAGGTCAGATTATATAGATTCGACAACACTCGTTTTTAGACACCGTTTCATTACTACTATAATCTATTGATTTTTTCAGCTCTGACCCCCAAATAATTCTTTTTTCACAGACCCCAACTCCATAATTGATTCGCGAAATAAAAAAAATCCTAAAATATTTTTTCATATATTCACTTTTCACAAATTGTTTTTTTTTGTAATTTTTATTCAACGGAAAAAAATTTCTTTTCATTTGACAAATTGAAAATAAAACTCAACAAAATAGAATATAAAATTCCAATTTAATCCTCTTTAGAAAATACACGAAAAAACAGCAAATACACATTGAATAGGTGAAAAAAATCCTGATTTGAAAATATTATTTTTCTTTTCAATCGAAAAAAAATTTGATTAATATTATAATGAAATCTATTTTAAGAAAAAATCGAAAAAAACCCAATTTTTTATTGAAATTAAATAAAAATAATGAATAAAAAAATTCAAAAAGAAAATTTTTTCAATAATAGTGCATTTATTAAATAAAGAAATTTTATCTACATTTTTGCAATTTTTCCATTCACACATACACATCAAAATACAGACACACAAACACACACAAACAGACCGAGACGCGCATTCACTTCTGCCAGTCTGAAACACACGCTCAGAGAAACACACACTGGCAGCAGCGGTGTCAAGGAGATAGGCGCGCACACACAGTCTCACAGACACAGAGATAACGCAAGAAAATAAATTACACATCTAAATCAAAGCTGTTGTAGAATAAATACTGGATTAACATCTCTTTACAAATTTTGTTTGTTTATTTTCTTTTCTGAAAACAAGTGATAATATAGGAAAATCCAGTTCTAATAAATTCAACTACAGAGATTACCTAGAGATGTTCAAGAGATTTAGAAAATAAATAATCTTATTTTTATATATTATGTATAAAATACGAAGCAAGCGCGATAAATTGTTGTAACATACCAACTTTTAAATATAAAATTTAGAATTTATAAAAATCAACCAATCTTTTTTGAGATAATTCACACAGAAAAAAAGAGAAAATAAGTTATTATTTACAGTATTGTTCGTAGGCGACTAAAATATTAGTGGAATGTTTTAAGTACCTGAAATAATAATTATAATGATAATAATAAAAAAAATATAAAAAAATAATAGTAATAGTAATAATCAATAAAAATTAAATATATTTATTAATTTAATTAAATTTAAGTAAAAAATAATTATATATGTATTTTTTGTTTGTTTGTTTTATTTTCAAAGTTTGTAAAAATAAACAAATAAAATTTTTTTTTATTAAATTTAGTTTATTTCCTGCAATTTATTTTGTTTGTCGATTTGTGTGATTTTTTTATTATTAACTCTTCAATAGATTATAAAAATAATAAATAACGCATGCATATTCTTTTTAAATACGTCTTGATTGATTACTTGTATAAATATCTATATAAATAAATTTTGAAATTATTAATTATTATCATTACAATGTAGCAAGAATGGCATGCCGTTCATTTCAACGCAGGAAATCTGTCCTAAGATTTCTGTAATTCATAGATATAATAAATGAAGTATACATTTGATGATTAGCGCTCCTGAAATTATAGCTCCCCCTCATCACATTTCGTCAATGAAAAAGCCTAACCGCCTTTCCCCTCGTCACACTTCGTCACAGAATTCTTTCATTAAATACTTCAGCATTTCGATTTAACGTCACATTTCCCAAAACCACCCTCCCCCCACGTCACACTTAGTCACAAAATTCAGCCCCCCTCCCCACCCTCTCCTACGTGACGTCGTTTATGGACGACCCCTTATAAAATAATAATAATGATTAAGGAGCGTCTGGTCAACAGTATTGTGAAACTAATTTTAAAAATATAATTGATAGTTCTTCTAAAATACAAAAAGGTTTTGAAAAATGTTATTTTATTGAAATAAAAAATATAAAATATCAGGGATTCTTTAAGACAGCTTAAGTTTCTTTCCTGAACATAGGCTTCTTAATTTATCACTTTGTTTCTCATTGACGATAGTAAGAAGTAATTGAAGAGTTTCAATCATCGATTTTCTTTGACCTGAATGATTGGAGAGAACTTTTAGAATTTTTATTGGATCATCATCAAAATAGTGGCACAGAATGACTAAAAGTCAGCAAATTTCTGCAGGATTACGCACTATTTATCAAAGCGGTAAACCGCAGATAGTGTGAATCTTCCAAAGTTCATAGCTGAAAATATTGTCAAACGGTTTACTTTGACGGGGTCATCTGACTTTGGAAAGTCAAGAGTGCCATAGAGAATCGTAGCAAAGTGACATGATATCTTGATTTAGTGAAATGTAAAAAACATAAAGAATATACAAGACTGGAAATAAAAAATTTTGTGGGTTGTTTAAAAAATCAATAAGAAGGAGACTATGGAATTATTTTGGTTAAAATCTAGTTGTCCGTCACAAATGCCTTTGCTATATCATGTTTAACAACTCAAACAACTTGCTGTTTGAAAACAATATAAAAAATTGACTGAGAGCGATTATTACAAGGTGATTTTCTTTGAGAAATTTACTTTTCTTCAGTTAGGTTCATTTATCAACCTGGTGAGGCCTTCAAAGTTCGCCATCAATAAGAGGATATCTGAACTTTCTATCTATTAGAACTAAATTCAAAAGTAAAGTTTAACTTGATATCATAAAAGCAAATTGCAAATGAGCATGACCATTAAAAATTGCATTGTTTCAACAGATAACATCTCCTGCCGACATTTGCAAACTTTTGAAGAACATTTTCAACTTATAAATAAATATTAAATAAGAAATAGTAAAAAAATGAAAGCACTTTGCAAACATCAGATCGGTGTTTAGTATTTCCTGTAGAAAACAATCCTTAGCCCTTTCGAGACAGTTTTTTTACGGCTGTGTAATTTAGTGGTACATAAATATGTATCGAGAGTCTCGAAAGAGTTAAAAAAATGAAACGTAAAACGGTCATAGAAAAGGATTGGAATTTGTGGATGAAATTCAGAAACCAAGAGAAGCTTATTGGTCAAATAGTTTAGTAAAACCAAATTTTATGGAAAATGGTTAACCGAAAAAAATCGTATTTATCAGAGCGATAAAAATGCTTTAATTTTAGTTTTATTATTTTTTAAAATTTACATATGTGAGTCTAAAAAACCATTAATTTACCAATATATAAACCCACTTTTTAATATTTAATTCATATAAATTTGACTCAGAATTGTAAATTAATATATTTGACATCAACTTGTTTATATTAGCTAGAGATGATTGTTTTAGTAAAATATTAGGGTGAAGCAGGAAAGGGGCTCGAGTTAGGTGAATGCTTTTTATTCCAATAGGCAGAGTAAACCGATGTGCTGCCGATGATATTTGCTGCCTGCACTGTGCGCGCAATTATTATTGGCCCAGCGGAAGTGCATTTATCAAATTAGATGCATCTGTCGAGGATAAATTAGTGACTCTTGAACATTCTGAGCGAAATATAACGATACAACCCAATATATAAACCTATTGAAATTAGCTAATAGAAATAATTTAATAATTATATTTTCTTGATAATTAGGAATAATTCTTTTAAGCTTTGCATTAATTAGTATGATTGTTTAATTATTCATAATGAAAATCCTTTTAGACAGAAGCGAGGCCTCATTAACCAGACTCCAAAAAATGTATATTTATTTCAGAATTTGTTCTAAAGGTTTACATTTACGAGTTAAAAATATAATATCACATAAACAATATTTATAATTTAATATTATTTGTTTGATTAAAAAAAACTATTTATTTGTTTATTTAGTGATTTAATGGAAAAAATTCCATTATTTTATTAATCTAAAATGAAAGTGATCAATTTAAAATGATTAAAAAGAACAAGGAATAAACATATTTATTGAAATAAAAAAAATATTCCATCAAAGAAAATAAGCGGTTTATAAAATGTAAAATTGGAAGAATAAATAAGATATTCGATCGTCTTTTTTTATTAATTTTTGTTTCTTCGGAATAGTTTAAAATTTTTATTTGTAAGAATATTAATCTTAATTTTAATTTAAAATTTTAAAATATTTTCAGTCTCAATTAAAACAACGGGTTCGAAATTGGAATAATCCATTTTTAATCATTTAATATTATTGCGAAAAATTAACTACAGGTTTTTGTGATATTTAATGATAAACATTTTTATAGTAGTATTTTAGAACAATTTTTAATATAATCAATGTAGTAAAAATATTTTATATTGTAATATTTGAAAATTCTTTATATTTTTTATATAAATCCTTATATTTTATGGATATTTTACCTGTTATATTTCGAATTTTGGTTCCTTTCTCTTTTGTTTAGAGCAAAACCTTATTATTTTTGTATATATATTTAAAAAAATGATTAATTATTATAAATCAATTTATCATGTTGTATGATAGAATGTTTCTTAAATCGAGTTTTAAACCCTTTTAATTTTAAATTTGTTTTGATTATTTTATTTTATATAAATTTATAAATTGTGATTGAAAACGTTTTTGTTGAAAGGTTTTTTTTATTTAAACATAAATTTAAGTCCTCTCTTCAAAATGTAATTTGTTTAACCTTCACCACTAAAGATATAAAAACATTTTAAATGACAAAAAAACAAAACATCGAAGAAGGATACGAAAAACTCCATTAAAACCAAATATTTATCTCCGTTTTCATATTAATTTCTTATGGAATTAAAATCCAAAATTTTCCTGACAAAATACTACTTATAAATGTAAGTAAAACTTAAACAGCGAAATATCCTAATTTTAGGATATTACTGAATAATCTTTTATTTGAGGTACTTATAAAGACAAGAGTTATTGCTATTTAATGCTTTATCAATTTCTCTTCTTTTTCGTAAAAAAAATTATTCCCCATTAAAAGAAATGAAAATCCAAGATTCCAAAACGAATAATTGAGTCACTAAAATCAGAGTGGTTACGAGGTTTGGCTAACTCCTGTATATTGACATCTTGGTGTCATTGACGTGACAGAAGACTGCTGTTTTCTCTCTTTTTATTGAACAGAAATAAATAATAATTAATTAATCCCCGAGGAATACAATATCTAGAAAAATGTTATGCTTTGTGAAATAGAATTTTTCAAACTCCATGGGTGAATTTGATCAACAAAATAATAAAGTGTCTATCAAATAAACTCAACTTGGAAATGGAATTCGATTAAGCCTAAACACTTATTAATAGAATCTTTAATAAAATTATATAATTTATTTAAAATATATAAATAAATCTTTTTTCATAATTGATTCATTAAATTTTAATTTGAGTTTAAATTTAACTAATTTTTAATTTAAAATATAAACAATTTTTCTTTTTAAAAAATAACATTTCTTATTTTTATTCAATTATTAATTATATTAATAATAAAACAACAAATAATATTTTATTAAAAATCTTGAAATATTATTTTGAGTTTTTCTAAAAAAATTAATTATTTTATTTATATATTATTAAAAAGTTATATATAAATATATAATACATGTAAATATAAATTTGTGAAAAAAAAACATTGAATTAATTATTTGGATCAAATTATTTATAAAAAATAAAGTTATGTTCTTCTAATTTCAAACTTAACTCTATGTTATAATCGAAATATTCTTCACAAAAATAAATGATTGGAGATAAATTGTCTGGAAACCAAATAAAACTAGAATTCCAAAAATCAAGTATTTACATTTTATATATTCATATAATATTGTGAAAGAGTAATAGGATGCTGGAAAATTATTAATTGAAAAAAGATTTACAAACTCGATGGAAACGATATCAGAATCCTGTCTCCAAATGACTAACAAAAGCTCAAGTATTTTTGCAATTTATTATATTTGGCATAATACAAAACGGATTGTATAAGCAATATATTATTCTCTTGTTCTCCAGAGTATATGTATTAATTTATAAATCTCCCTACAGTCGCTCATATAAATTGCAATTTTAATTATTAAAAAAATCCTAAATTTGTTTTTTTCAAAGCATTGATAAGTTTTTTTAGGATGTAAACAAATCACTGATAAAATACACAGCCTCATGTTTGAGTATTCCCTTTGTTTGGAATTTTCAATAAATGAAGGATTTCTTTTGCTGAGACACAATTGTTCGAAAGCTTAGCTTGATTAAGTATCAGCTCTGTTTGTGTTTATGCTTAATTATTTGTGTTTTTAAAATATTATTATTATTATTAAAATACATTTTAAGCATCCCATATTCCGAAGGATTTGGTCAATTTAAATGTTAAATTTTAAAATGTGTTAATAATACTTTAAAACAATATCACAAACATATACAATCGAAATTTTACTTTATAGTAAATCTCCAACCTCATTTTGATTATGTTCGGATCTCATATATAAATTTAAATGTAATGGGTGTAATGTCACATACATTGGAGAGACGTCCCGTCATCTCTGTAGGAGAACCCAAGAACATGGTCGGAATGTAGGGTGGGAGTAATATTGCAGAACACAGAAAGGGTTGTAATTCGAACGAAAATATAAACATAAATGATTTTAAAATTCTGTGTTCTCGTTTTAAAAACTATTGGGAGAGGGTGGTCTGTGAAGCACTTTATATCAGATCTTTAGATCCTAAGATTAATGTCCAAAAGGGTCTCTCGAAAACCCTATTGAGCGTGTTTAGATGACACAACAATCAATTGATGAAATAATAACTGCTTGCCTATATAAGCAGATAGAAAACTAATTTTTTCTTGAGATCTGACGATGACGGTTATACCGTCGAAATTAATTGTCATAAAAAATAAAAATTTATTTTACAAATGGTGTATTTTGGTTTATTATTATTATTATTATTACAATTATAATTATATTTGCTTACAATTATCAAAAATATATAAAATACCACTCATCAGTATTTTTTTATTCAAATTGTATTATATTTATATTATTTAATATTATAATTCATTTATTTAAATTTTCCAGATAATAATTAAATATTTTATAAAGAAATACCAATCATATATTTTTCATCTAAATAAAGATTAATGAAATATTTTATTTATTTAAGCAAAAATTTATAAAAATTGATTAATTTAATTCTTGGAAATAAACAAGTAACTAATTTTATTAGATTTTATGATTTTTATTAATTCTTCAAAGAATTTGCCAAATCTTAAATAATTTTATTTAAAATTATTTTTAATCATTAAAATGTCTCATCTTCAAAAATAAAAATAAAAATGTTTCTAAAAAATAAAACATTTACTTTAATTACATAAATTTATTTCATTATTCTTAAATTATTTGCATTTAAACAAAAAATATTTTAAAAATAGATATAAAAATATTTATTTTCAACAAAAAATGCCTTTTAAAATATTTGTATATTGATTAAATTAATATTATTAATATTATCATTGAAATGTATTTTATTTTGTGAATTATTTTTCTAGACAACTTCAATAGAATTTCATGAAAAATATTAAAAAAAAGGATTTAAAACTTCTTAGAAAATCAAAAAATTGAAAATAATTCAATTCAATTTTTTTTCAAATCAATGTATTTTACGGAAAAAACAAATCAGAAAAATATTTTATTCAGTCTTCTAGAAATTTAATTATTATTATTTTATTTTTTCATCATTTTCCTTATATTATTAAAACATTTTTAGTAAATATTTAATATTATAATAATTGATATAATCAAATTTGTTATAAATATTACATTATAAAGATTAAATTTTAATTATTTGGTAATTTTAGTAATGAAAATATATTTTTCGAATAATTTTAATCATTTTGATGTTAATTGGGTTATTGTAATTATTTGTGTGAATATATATATATATATTTTCGTCATATATTTGTCCTCGAACAAATTTTATCTGAATATTAATAATAAAACACAATATAATCATTGTGATAGAATTCGAGAAATTATAGAATTCTATTAATTAATTTCTTAAAAACTCGTTGTAGAACATTATGCATTGTAACTTTATGGAAAGCACTTGTAAAAATCACGATTTGGCTTGATGGACCATAATGATTATTGAGAGATTATAAAAAAATGGAGAAACCCTACCGGAAGCATGTTTCTCAAAAAATGTTTGTTCTTTTCTGACTTAAAAAATTAAGAAAAAAGTTAATTTGCTAACTGAAAAAAATGCAAATTTTTTCTACCATTAGAAATACGAAAAATAAATATAATTTATAATTATTATTATTAGTATAATTATTAATAGTTATAAATTATCGATTTTCTAAAATATTTTTAACATTCTCTTCTTTCTTTTTCTACTCTGACTCATGTGACCTCTTTTTTATTCATTTTTTTATAATTATGAGAGAGGTATAAATTAGAAACTGTGTAGCAAATGAAAATATAAACTAAAAGATCAATAGAGCCAAGGAAATTAATTAGAAGAACGAGGAAACCAAAAACATTAATAGTTAGACAAGAGAAGTCTAATCAGACAGTAATTAGTAATTCTAAGACTTCCAGCCATGCAGAGTAAATTTCCAATTTTTTATTATTTTATTAATGATACTAAAGAGGTTTTTAAATAATTTGTGAAAAATTGAATAAAATTTAATTTCTCTCTTTTAGGAATTCGTAAACAAAGATATATACATATATATATATATATATATATATATATATATATATATATATATATTTCGTTTTATATGAGCGAAGATTTCCAAATGTTTCCTTTTATTTTATTTTTGAAGCACTTAAGCACTTCATTTTGATTGAAATGAATTGCAACTCCATGTTACACAAACAGTTGCACATGTTTACCCACGACTATCGATTTTTATTTTTTTTAATAAAAAAAACTCAATCAACTAGAACGTTTTAAACACTGAATCTCAACTTGGATTGAGAGAATTTCGGATTTATTTATAATTGAATTTTGGATATAAATAACATTTGCTCATATGTAAAATATGTTATTTGAAAAAACTGTTTTAAGGAAAAAAATGTTTGAATTCTTTCTTGATCAATTTGGAGAATTATATTTATTTTTTCTTTTATGAAATTTTATTTTTTTATTAAATGTTTAATGTTATGTTTTAATGCAACCGTTTTTTTACGAAAAATTAATTTTAGTTATATGTATACATTTATTAATACCATTTTATTCATAATTGTTTTTATATAAATTATATAAATAAATAAACTAACAAAACTGAAATACTTCTGTAACAAATTTATAATTAACATTAACATTCACATAATATAAGATGAAATGTTAAAAAAACATTGACAGAATCTACAGAAAGAATATTCCTATACGAATATTCAATTTGATATGCATCGTCAACGTTGTGAAATCAAAAATAGTTTGAAAATATGAATAATAAAAGAATTAGTCACATTGCATCACTGTTTGAGCATTATTTAATCATAGATTTTCGGATAACTGATCCAATTTTTAAATGTTTTTGGATCATAGTGAGCAATCAAGTAGAAATATATGAAAGAGAAATTATTAAGAGTTGTCACTGATATGAAAATTATGGCATCAATTACGCGTAGATATAAACACCTTTTGTGCATAACAATTACACGAATTTTTGTATTATTTAAAATAAATATTTAATTATAATGACATTAAAGAATCATATGCGTTAGTATTTAATTCAGCTACCACATCTAAGAAAATGAGATAGTGTGTTTCTTATGGATGGGTCTCTTTTTAAAATAAAAAATAATTTGAAATAAAATAAAACTATTCATAAAAAGATTAGAAAAATGATGATAACTTATTCTTAAAGAAAAAAAGTATTCATCAAATTTTATTGCGATTAATTTCGACGGATCAACCGTCATCATCAGGCGAAACTAGATCAATAATGATAATTTGACTTAATGTATCGAATGATTGTTTACGAAATCATTTGTAATCACTAAAAACTCAGAATATTTTCAATACAGTAGAAGAGGAGGGTGTTTTCACATTGATTTTTGGATCAAGAGTTTTAATCACCACTTTCTCCCATTAGTTATCAAATATGAACACAAAATTTAAAAATTACTAAAATCTACTACATTATCAAAACATTTCTTTCAATGCTGAACCATGTAACTCTCACCATCTTTTCGATTATGTTCCTGGATTCGTTTGCAGATCTCCAATGTACGAATGGTGCATTTACTGCTAAACATACTTCCTATTTTACGTGACTTAGAAATGATTTTTAGGTCTAATAAATTATTTGTGTCAAATCTTATAATCACATTCTTGAATTTTTTGAAACCATCAGAAGATGTTATCCTTAATAAATCCAAAATTAATTATATTGTTGCTATCTGTGTTTTGATTATTTTTATTTTTATCAGTAATATTATCTGTTTCTTTAATATTAAACAGTGATCATATGTTGAAGTCGCATGTCTTCTTGAATCCTTCAATACAACTAGATTTTCTTATATGGATTCTCAGCAAATATTTCGACGTGATTTTAACAAGTGTACTGTTCCCTTCAAAAAAATGATACTGCGCTATGTTTGAAATTTCCACAGAAATAGTAGTACTGTCGATAAATGGTCCCTTGCAAGATGGTGAACAGGAGAAACATCAACAGAGTTGCACAATTCCCGTCAAATGAAATCAACCAGTCTACTAGACAATCAACTTATTCTCAATTATACATCTGTTAAAGGATTTCATCTACAAACCTACACATATATCCATATAAGGTTTATGTCTTTAATTGTTTTCGATTGATAAAGTTGTCCGAATGATTTTTTGTGATTAACAAGATTGATAATGATTTCATTTAACATCGGATAACGTCCGATGAAGCACATTTTCATATATCAGACTACGTTAATAATCAGAACTACAGTTTCTTGGTGACATAGACCCATATTGAATTCATAAAAAAACCCTTGTTTAGTTTCAAAGTACTCTTATGGTCTGTTGTAATATAGTGAACGTTATTAGATGATACTTCTTGGAGGATGACGAGTAAATTGTTGTTACGGTAATTGCACAACGTTATAATAAAATGTTGAACACCTTTCTTCCTCAGCTAAAAACACTTGGAATGTAAGACATATATCTTAATTATAAAGATGATTTCTGTTTGTCTATTTATATGTTCTTAAACAATTGAAGACGTTTTGACTGCATGAAATCAAACTTTCCACAGATCTTCTTTGTACACTGGGGTAGGCTAATGTCAACGTTTTTTGGAAAAAATAATGATCCACACAGAAAGCTGAGAGTTCTAAAACTACGTTACCCATTCGTCTAAATGAGAATAAACATTCCCAAATCTTAATATACATGGGCAGGTACACGTAAACTTTGTGTTGAAAAAATTAAGGTACCTCCGGTAAAACTCCGAGTTTTTAATTCGATCAGTTGAAAAACAACTTTTTTATAATTTTCGATACTACAGAATAGAAGAACAGACTATTTTTTGAGACCCTAATGCTAATTAAACTTTTAGTTACCACTTATGATGTCATATTTATTCTTAAAAAAGATAATAAGTTGATCGAACAATTGATTAAATAATAAAAAAATGAACAAAACTATTAAAAATTCTTCGAAGAATAAAAAGACCGTCCGAGCGCTCAAATTTTAGTTTTTAAAAATTCAGTTTACCAAAAAAGTATGAATTACTTACCATTCGAAACAATTGAACCTGTGGGTTAAACTACCAAATAAATAGGCCGTTTTTTATCTCAATAATTTATTTTATATAAACATTTATTCCATTACAGAAAATGTCAGTAAGTCTCAAAAATTTCAATGCATTTTTAAGATGAAAAACTAAATTATTGAATATTGTAATGAGTCAAATGTTCTATTATGGATTTTTATTATTTAATAATTTACATGTATATAAATATATATAATATTTGTAAATATTTTATAAATTATCAATTATTTATTAAAATTATCTTTGGTAGACGGAAGTTTAATATTTAATTTTTAAGAAAATATTTTACAAAATTAAAAATATTATTTCAAAATAATAAAAATAAAAATCATTTAAAAATATTTTTTTATTCTATTTTTTGTAATTATTTTTAAAATAATAAATAAAATTTTAAATGTTTATTTGTCATTATTCTTTTATTTTTAATTTTAGTATTATTCTATTTAATATCAAAAAACTTTAAAAATAAAGAAAAGTATTAGGAAAGAAATCACAAATAATATTCAGGAAATATTTTAGAAAAAATTAAAAAATAATTAAAATCAAATAAAAAAATATATTTATTCTAATTTTTCAATTATTTCTAATATATATATATAT
>MQRK01032297.1:0-15666 GCA_001938485.1 Girardia tigrina | reverse complement strand
AATTTATTTATTCAATGAATTAAATTAATGAAGTAAAATAAATTAAATTACATATTATTAATTTATTAAATAAAGTAATTAAATAAATAATTAATCTTAAAGAATAAGTTAATTATTAAATTAAATTAATAAAAAAATAAATAATTAATTAAAATAATTAATTAAATTGGTCAAATTTGCAATGTAATCTGTATAGATTATATAATTTCGTTAACTGGTGGAATGGATGAATAAAATTGTTAATTAATTAATAAAAAATGAAATAATTAACTATTAATTGATTGAAATTATATGATCTATACAGATTACACAATATATGGGGGCAGTATAACATTTGTTCCGATGATTATTTTTTTGTTGTCAAAAGTTTGGAGGCCCCTGATATGAAGCACGAAAAAAATATTTAAGAAATTTTCGACCAATTTTTTCACAAATAAAAACGTTCTTTTTAATAACCATATTAGCACATATGATAGCCTTGTATTTTACACTGTCAAACATTATTTTTGATTATTTTAAATGACTTTTAAACATTCTTTTTATAAGGTTTTTTAAAAGAGGTTTTTATTTGAGAAAAAATTGGTCGAAAATTTTTTAAATATTTTTTAGTGCCTCAGATGATTTTTTTGTTCAGGTTATCAAAAAAGTGAAAAAAATTTTTTTAGAGGCGGCCGCTGTCGAAGTTCAGTCGGAAATTGTCATATTAAAATGAAAATTTTTCATATAGTTCAGAGATTTCGGCGTAATATAAATAATTTATTTCTACCCCATGCTTTGCAGATATTATGAAACAAAAATCCAAAGAAACTAACACAGCCGACTCAACGACCAACGGATGCCAACTCATCCCGAGATAGTCATTCGAACACCAAACCGCCACGTCCTGGTTCTTGATCGATTTCTCTTTCGCGTACGGAAAGTTGTCAGCGCGTCTCAACAGCCGCTTGAACACCCGATACGTGCTGTCCATCTTCTTCTTGTCGATCTCGTCCTGGCAGAACTCGTTATATTTGAACGAACTCGGCGATTTCGATCGAGCGCCCGATCGAATGTTCGGCAAGAATTGCGATTGTTCGATTTCATCGATTATTTCCGGAGTTTTGGTCGATTTTTCAAGCAGATTTTCCAGAGATATCGTTTGATTAACTGAAGAATTACAATAAAAAAATTAACTTCACGATTTAATATTACTTTTTTCTAAATTTATCGAATTTTCTGATTTGATCGATTTCGATTTGTTTATTGATTGTAAATTCGTGTCGTCTGTGAGAACGTATTTATAGGTAATTAATTTCGATTAATTTTCGTTATTTTTTACCGATTTGATTATTATTATTCGATAAATATCGACTGAAAATAGGACATTTCGGTCCGGTTTTGGTGATAATCCGCTGGGCCTCGTGTTTTACTAGATTACCGGACAATTTCACCAGAAATGGGCAAGTCAACATTCGGAAATTTGATTGTTTTTGTTAATTCGAAGAAAAACGTTGAAAAAACGTGAAAGTGTAAAATTCGTAATTTGCGAAGCGTTTATATACGACAATTATGATTAATTTAGTGCGTTTAAACAATAATATTTAGAGATTGGCGATTTATTGTTTATTCGACCAATTCGGTTTCAGTGTCGATTTTCAGGAGTCACTGTTTGAAAGAACATTGCTCGTTTTGTGTAAATCATATTGTGGCGGGGGATTTATTTTCGTTTACTATGAAATTGATTTTGGAGCCGTGATAGTAGTCAATTAAATTATTGTTAACTATATATATTTAACATTGGTATTTGAACTTGTTATTATATTAACTTGAATTTCATATTTTTAATGAAAGAATTTAATTATTTTAATAAAATTAAAAATTTATGAAAAAAATATTTTATGATAAGATTTTATTGAATTTCTCAAGGATTCAATTATTTAAAAATATTATACTAAAGTCATATAAAATATAGATATATGATAATTGATTTTTCATAAATAATACAGTTTTAAGGTCGATACAATTGAATTGTTGTTTTTATTTTTTCAAACGAATGCATTCCATGTAAAATTTAACTTTAGTAAAAATACATCGTTGCCAAACAAATTTTATTCCACTAAAAAGATTTGAATGTCAACTTGAATTTGATATTAACCAATTCAGTTGACAATAATTATTTCAGAATAAATCATAAAATTTGGCGCGCCAATAAGCGGCTTGTATCCTCGAAATAGTTGACCTCTGCCTTTTATAGTAAAATATAAAACTGTGATATAAATTGAAATTCAAAATATGTTTATATTGTAATTTTTAGACATTCACATAAAATTGACATTAAAGAACATATCAATACTAATTTAATTATTATTAATGGTTAAAATAAAATATCATCAAAAGTTGTTTCTTCGTTTTAATTATAAAATAATACTTTTCAAGAAACTTTTACCGAAGTCAAGACAAGAAGAAAAAATGTAAGGTCAAATGCTGATTTAATGCTGAGAGATTCCTTCCTCGTTACTATTTCCTTTATACGTAAATGTTCTGCACGATCCCCGAATTTTCCCAACAACAGGATGGTGATAGTAGAGGTGCACAGTGGATCATCTGAGCGCTTGGTCTAATTGTACTGGACCATTGCATTTTTAATTTATTCATTGAAGAGATTATTTTTATTTGAAAATTGCAACGATAATATTAGTGAAATTTAATTAATAAAAAATATTTTTTTATGATTTTTTTTTCACGTGTGCCCCGGTCATCAAAACGTAAATGCCGTCTCAATTCACAAAAAAAATTGCGGGACATAGTTTTATTGAATATTGGTCTACCATGCTGTTCATTCCAAAGCTGAGTGATTGCTTCGCTTTTCGCTCTATAAACTCCGGCAAGCAGGAGGAGACAGAAAAATCGATACAACTCATCAGAATTTGTCAGATAATGGCTACTATATCTAAACCACAGAATACTTTGAACGCTCTCGATGGGCTGTCAACACAACTATTTTGTAGTGCTTGTCGTGTGGGCCCTGCCTCCTCACGTAAGATATCGTGTTGTCTATGCTGTCTTTCAGCATTAAAAATATAACGACGTTCCCCTATTTCAATGCCATTTCAAGATACCACAACCCATTGCTCATCATTATTTACCACTTCTAATTCATCGTCACTACATTCTTGCTCTCTTGGATTGGAAATAACTTCATCATCTTCTGAAAAATCTTCTTCGTTTTCTTCATCATCTGGTCAAGTAAAAAATAATTATATGTTATAAAAGATAACTGAAAATAAAACCTTCGAAAATATAATCACCAATTGATATGTGTCTATTCACCTCAATTGCAGCTATTCTAGTTGGACGTTGCATATTCAACAAAAATTAAAATTTATAAAACGATTTGAAAACAATGAAAATGCTAATTTATGCAGTTGTAGAGACGTACATACAATTCGAATATAACTGACTGGCCGTGCGTAGACATATAAATGCACCAGCAAACAAGACAATAAACGTGTGCGCTTATATAACCTAATATATTCACGTATAACTGGCTAAAAGTATGTGGATGACATTTATGAGCTTTTATATACCAATTGAGTAACTCATGTATAAAATGAGCATATGTACATATGAATCTTGCTATTATTACTTGCTATTATTATCAAAATGCATTGTATTACTTTTAATATTTCATTTTGCTAATTATTCATTTGGGGTACCACAGACCCCACATGGTATAATTTTGTGACAATTTTTTAAAAACCCTGTTCCTAAAAAACTAAAAACGTTAGCTTTTGGTAAACTTTACATCCATATTATGTAAGAAATGCCTCATAGTTTAGATTCAGTTGGATTTGAATTGTTAAAGTTATTTATATTTTAAAACCTTTTGGGGTCCAGTAGACCCCAGTGGTCGTTTAAGGGTTAACAATATCAAGCAATTAGTTTGCAAATAATAATCAAGTAGAAGAATCATCATACTTTAACTGAGACTCTATTTTCAAAACAGTAATCAAATATCGTCGTTATTTTTCAAAAGATTAGGAATCGAGAAAAACTCAAAAAATATAGCAATATTCAATAGGGACAATTTTTTTTGAAATTATATATCGAGAATTGCAAATGCTAAAAATCATCAAAATATATTTCATAATTTCATAAAATGAAAAGGTTCATATCTCATAATCATGGAAACGTTAGATCAGAATAAAAAAAATTCAAAAAACCGAATCGAGAAAATAGTGATTTAAACAAAATCGATCGCACCAACAACTCGTTCTAGTTATAATAGCCAATCAGAGCAAGTTAATAAATTTTCTCTATTCAACTTTTATATTCGGTGCAACACACACTTGTTGAGTTATGTAAACAATATGTTATTTTATTTATTTTCGTTATATTATTTAACAATATATTTTTGTTCTATTTTGTTATATTTGTCCCTTCTAGTAAATAATTTAGTAAATAATAAGAATTATTATTTACCCCAACAGCGCAATAAATAATAATATTATATTATTATTTAGATTAAAATAGTAAATATTATTATTTATAAGAAAGAAGTTAAGAAAAGAAGTTAGATTATAAGGTTAGAAAATAATTAGATTAAAAAGGTCAACAACAACAATAGAAGAAAACGTAGGTACAACCTATAAGGTTAAGAAACCACAAGCCTTAGCAGCCTACAGAGTTGGAAGAAGATATATAAAGAAGAAGTAGCAGAGCACTAGTGCGAAAAAATTTTATAAATAATTCAGGTAAGCTAACAAAAGCGCGAAAAAATTTTATCAATAATTTAGGAAACTGTAGCTAATTTACTTGAAGAAAACCGAAGCAATTTCCTTGGAGTTCAATATAATTTCTGAAGTCTATCGTTATTGTACCAGAAGAAATTAATTGTTCTATTGTCATCGGAGATGAGATTGTGCCTGAAGAAATTAATTGTTCTATTGTTATCGAAGACTAGATTGTACCTGAAAAAATTAATTGTTCTATTGTTATCGGAGACGAGATTGTGCGTGAAGAAATTAATTGTTCCAGCGACACAGATCCAAGGTTTTAAGCAATATTATTAAAATCTAAATTTTTATTTATATTTAATAAATTAAATATCTAATTTTTATCTATTGTATTAAATATTAATAAAATCATTTTTATCTTATTAATTTATTTTTACTGGGTTACCGTTTTCCTAAATTATTAAAGGCTCTGGAAGAGAACCAGTTCTTTAGCGTAAAAGGGAGATAAGTAAGGGGGTTCATACATACTTACATAATTTAATTCTTGTAATTTTTATTCGAAATTTTATATTGTAAAAAGAAAATATTTTGTAATTGTTATAGATTGATTTAAAATATTATTATACTGAAAGAATATCGTCTTTTGATTTGAATCAAATTTAATTAATATTGATTTGAATTGATTAATTTGTTATTGATTGAATTAAGTTAAATTGAGAATTTTATTTAATATCATATAATTGATAAATAAGTCCTTTGTTGGAAATCGACAGAGAGTTATAGAAAATTCAACCCCAGATAATTTCAACACACTGATTGTTTTATTTTACAAAAAATATATAGAATTAATTTTGAATCTAAAAATATAACAATGATGAATATACATAGAAAAATGATGAATATATTTATGAAAATCAAAACAGCCACCGCTATCGATTCAAATAAACAACAATTAAATTATAACATACAACATTCACCCTCACAAGAAGATCAAGCATCAGTTATAAAGTCTTTTAGCCAAGTCGGTGTCTTTTTCTAACGCTGTGGTCTTCCCGGATCCAACAAGTTAGCGAACGGATTCGTCATTGGGCCACTGCCACCTTCAGCGCAGTAAACAAATCTGAGCCATTTGTCGATGAAGTCTTGATTAAAGAGATGATATCCCCATTCGTAATCGAAGTGTTATGTGTTACATTATGTTTGCTCATCTCTGATATTTTAACTTCGTCAATTATCTTCTTGTTGTCCAATTCATAATGACGTGAACCGTCAAGGGTTAACCGTTTTCCCAGAATTACTTCTGCAGGACTATACCCAATAGTGCTTTGTCTCGATGTATTCATACTAAATTCTATTTCTGGAAGTAACACTACCCAATTTTTACTTCCTCTCTCTTTTAAAGTCGTATTTAATGAATCTCGAACTGTTCGAAATTGTCTCTATTATTCCATTCGAACTATGATGGTATGGACTTGAGAACTTTATCTTAATCAACCGAGATTTTGCCAATTCCATAAATGCCCGCGATTCGAATACTTTTCCATGGTCAACGTGGATACATGCTGGAGCTCCAAACCTAAATATCCATTGGCGTTGTATGGTCTGTATTGTTGTCATCTCGTCTTGGTTGTTTACTGCTGTGAGACAAACATACCTACTAAATCTGTCTATTATATCCAAAATATATTTTCTTCCATTTATGACTGGCATAGGTCCACAATAATCCATGTAAATATCGTCAAATGCTCGTTTTGAAATCAAGTTCACTGTGTTTTCTTTTGTTATTCCCGTATAAGTTTTAGATATTTGACACACTGCACATGCTCGTACTATTCTTTCAACGTTTTTACTAAACTCCTCCATGTCATATTCTTCTCGCATGAATGTATACGTTTTATTTACTCCCACATTACATAGAAATTTATGGAAAAATAAAATACAATTGTTGCTTGTTTCCTTCGGAATATAAATCTTGTTATCAAAAGTTCTTATACATGTATCGCTTTGCTTAAATTTTGTCCCCTTTCGTTCTTCTATTTGTTTCATTATTTCAGATTTATTTACTATTTTGTTGCCATGGAATTAACAATACGTCCTCATCCATCGCTAGCATTCGTGTTCTCGTCTTTCCGTGACAACGCATCTGCATTTTTGTGTAATTACCCTTTACGATATTCTAAGATCATATCCATACTGCTCAGAAAATTTATCAAATTTTGAAACTGAGGGGTAATCGGCGTTTTCGCCGTAATCATAAATTCAATTGCCTTATGATCGGTTCTTAACTTAAATTTTGCACCATACAAATAGTGCTTAAAGTGTTGCGTGAAATGAAAAATTGCTAAAAGCTCTTTTCTGGTAATGCAATATCCAATCTCATGTTTTGTCATTGACTTAGATACGTGTGCAATCCCCTGTTCTTCACCTTTCTCATTCCTTTTGGATAACACTGCTCCTATCGTATCAAATGAAGCATCAGTGTCTAATATCAATTCTTTTCTAAAATCAGGATAACAAATAATTGGGACCGATATTAGTGCTTCCTTTAGTTTTTTAAACACCACTGAGTGTGAATCTGACCAATGCACTATGTCTTTCGAACATCCACACATTTCTTCCAATAGTTTAGATAGTTTTGAATAATTTTGTATAAAGTTTCTATAATAATAACATAGTCCCAAGAAACTTCGAAACTTCTTTCAACATTTTGGTTGTTCAAATTCCATTATTGATTTTATTTTGTCTGGATCAGTCTTATTCCGTTTTTGTTCACTATATGCCCAATAAATCGTAGTTCTTTTTGAAAGAATCTACATTTTTCGGGATTAATTCTCAGTCCAGCCATTTATATTCGTGCAAATAGTTTTTTCAACCTTTCCATGTGCTCCATTTCGGTTTTCGAAAAAGTCAAAATGTCGTCAAGATAGACCAGGGCTTCTTTCCACAACATCTCTTTCAAAACATCTGTCATAAGCTTCTGAAATGTTGCTGGTGCAGCTAGAATGCCAAACGGCATTCTTGTGAAGCAATACTATCCCATTTTAGTTGAAAATGTTGTTTTCAACTTTGAAGAATCTTCTAATTCTATTTGATAGTAAGCGTTTCCCAGGTCAATGGAACTGAACCATTTCATTCACCGTAATGAATCTAACATTTCCTCGATGTTGGGTATAGGAAAGGCCGGCCTCTCTGTCACTTGATTTAACAACCTGAAATCCAAACATAAACGAATTTCCTTCTTTTCTTTTTTCCAAACACACACCATCGATGTGTTCCATGGTGATGAGCATTTCTCTATTGTCGGTGAATCATTTGGTTTGTCGTTTCATTTCTTTTTGTGAAGTATGGTTGAGACATCCTTGTCTGTTGGACTCTATGCTGATTGACATAATTCGATCTATCCTTTAATACATTTGCTAGCGTTTTCTGTCGTTGTATTTGTGCAATTTCGTTAATATGGACTTCTTGTTGTATCTCAGCAGAGGGTTTTCGTAAATCATAATCAGATTCTGATGATTTTGGTTCGAATGACTTTTCGGACGATGATTCCGCTTCATCTTCAATAATTCTTGCCAGTGTGGCTCGATCTTTCTCCGTAGGTTCAGGAATAATTCATTTGAGGGAACATCAAAATCATCGTGTCGCACTGAGTTATTTTGACCGAAGCAGTAATTAAACATGATTGTAATTCACTGAAAGTTTCCATATGTCATTCTGCACAGTGTTGGATTTTTACGCTCAACCGTAAATCAATTATCACATTCTCGAACAAATTCACACAGGAGTTGTATGATATTTGTCAATTTGTTCATTGATTCTTCCATCTCAAATGAAACTTCGTCATAATTTTCTTGATAATTATCCTCCAGAGTTGAGACAGGATGACATTTCGCCAAATAGCATTTTGCCGTATCGAATGCTGTTCTTATTATTGAAAAACAATGTTGAATAAATTCGTCATTGATGGAATTTCTTTCCTTGTTTAAATTGAGATTTATCGTAATGGTCTTTAAGATATATATAGTTTTATTAAAGACTTCATCGTCGACACAAAGCATAGCACATCTCCACAAATAATCTAAACCTATTAGATTTGTGTTAGTAACAAAATATGTTTCGGGATCTCGTTCTTGAAAATTTCCTTTTTTGACATTAATTGATCGAAAAAATGTTCAAATAACAATATTCCACTCAATGTTAGAAGCTTAGGATCGAGCTTCAAAATATTTTTTAAGAAAAAGTCTTTTTTAAATGGATTATTTTCGAATTCCATAAGACTTAAAAGCGATTTAAAACACTGATCCCTATCAAGTAAAACACTAGAATTATTTGAATCGTGTAGCACTACAAGACAACTCCAAATGGAAGTAAGAAGTTTATTATTCATTATTAAAGATCCATCATAAAATAAAAATTTTAACAGTTCTAATCTTTCTTCAATTTGAGTGTCATGTGGAAATTTATCGTCCAAATATGTGAGATTGTTTTCATTTAAATCACATTCTGATTTTCGATAGTTATCGACATAATCAATAAGGTTATTAGTAATTAAAGATAAAATTTGATGATCATTCTCCAACTGTTGAATGATCATTGTGCGATTTTTACTTTTAGATGAAAGAGTATAATAAGAAAAAATTGTAGCAGCTTTAATTTTTATTTTTTTTGAAAATTGTGAATTGATCCCACAAATTCTGATACATGACACACACACAAACAACTCCCACACGCATACACACTTACCCAATCATTACCTTTTAATTTGTTCAATACAAACATACATGCCTTCTCATTGGACAATTCAAACACAAAACACACATGCATGCAGACATTCACACATAAACAAAGAAAATTTGCACGCATTCACAAATACATTTATATTACATAATATTGTATAATAATCACTTTAAAATGAATGATTTGAAATGCAAATACATGGAAATAAATTCTGTGACATTGGCGGGAATTATTCTTTAACAAATAATAAGAAACAAAGGATTGATCGAAGATTTTTGTTGTTGAGGTTGCGTGGCATATTGAGATTGGTGAAATTTTGTGTACGAAACTCGATTCGGTGAAATATTCTCGTTTGTGAATCAATCAATTATTGTATGGTAATGCGGTAAAATATTTTCGAATGTGAAAACAGAATTGGATGAATCGAAAACGGAATCGAAATTTAATATGATTTAATCGAAATTCTTTTAAATAATGAATCGACTTATATGGTATTTGCATCATCTCAAAACCATATGAACATGATTATACTACATATACTTATTTATATATATTTTATTTAATTTAAATTTTATTTTTATTTAATTTAGTTAATTTTTTTTAATTAATAATATTGGGCTCAATCAAATGGATAAATAGAGTCACAACGCGACCACTTCGGCCTTAATATTTTCCATTTTCTCGATGACAGCTTTGATGAATTCGGGTGCTTTTGCTTCTTGCATGTAGATTTGTGTCTTCACTGACATATCTTCAACACAATGGGTCAAAAAATATGTCATTAGCTCCTGTTTGTTCCATTTCTGCAACAGGATATTGTCCACCATTTTCTCTATTCTGTTACAGTATACTGTTGCTGAATCTGTTCCTTTTCTGTAATTCAACAGTTCATTGAGGTCTTGTATTAACGACTTCGGACGTTTAAACGCCTTCCGCAATCTGTCTGAGAAATCTGAGATTTTGAAATCCACCGCTTCGTAAGTGGCAAGCATATCTCTACTTATGAATGTCTTGACCATTGTCGCTTGGATGGCTTCATTGATCTGGGCGACTTCAAAAAATCTTCGACATTCAGATATAAAGTCTTCAATATCCAATCAATCGTAAATTTTTGGAACCAGATTGCCTATAATACTGGCCGTGATCGCCATGTAAAAATTTTCCATCAATAATTAATAAGTCGAAATTTCAAAAATTTATTCTTATTTTAAAAAGTGCCGTTTTTTGTTTATTTAAACAAAAATCATCGAGAGACTTAATTCAGAATATGTTGGATCCATTATTATAATATTGTAAATGTTAACCTAGTATAGTAAAAATAATATAGATATAAATATAGTTATTTATCCTTACAATGAAATTTAATTAATTTTTATATCTATTTAATTATTTCATACGATTTTATATATACCTTTACATATCAAAAATATATGCATGCAGTTCAAAAAGGCAATAAAAAATATTCAGAAATTGTCAATTAAAATGTTGGATCAAATTTTAGAACTGAATTTGAATCTTGAAGTGATGAAGGATTCAAAAATATAAATAATGATAACATATAATAAAAATATAATTCAAACTCCAAACAATAAATTTTAATACTTTTATCGTTTAATATTTTATTTCATTGTTGTTAAAGTAACGACTCTGATTAGTCAACTGACAACCAATATTCACGTTACTTTAACAGAAAGAAAATTGATTAAATGACTAACAAAACTAAGCTAATCAAAAAGATATTTTTTAATGAGCTTAGTTATAAATGAATATAATAACAATAAACAAATGTCGATTAAAACAAGTTAGCTTTTAACAAACAAATATATAATTGGTATAACAATTACTTACACCAAATTGGAGAAGAAATACAGACACATAGATTTCGAAAGGAAATAAGTCCCAGAAACTAATGTAAATAATCCAAAAGTTATTTTGTAGGTTGGTCTGATAATCACCCAAGAAAAAACGGTGTTGTCACTATTTGACAGTTCTGCTTGAATTTATTCAGTTATGATTTTTTAATTATTTCTTTTATTGTTTTTTTATTGATTTAATTCATTTATGTTATAATTATATAATTAAGCTTCTTCTTTTTCTTTCTTGGCTTTCTTTTCTTTCATGACTTTCTTCTTTATCTTTTAAATAATATGATCTTCTTATTCTTCTAAATAAACTAATAAAAAAAATAAAATAAAATAATCTACAAATTTCGCCAGTAAATGATTGAACACATAGCAAAACGCATACATAGCAGAAAGGCGTTTAAAATTTGAAAGTATCGTGTTAGACAAGACTGAATGTTTTTTTTATCACAAAAAGAAAGGAAAGTATGAATTACATAAACAAAAGATTGCCAGCTCATACCAAAAAAAACAAATATATTTACATGAGATAAAAAAAATAAAAATTATCTTGGTTGATAATCAGGAGTGTTACTGTGTAGTTATTACAATTGTGTTTTAAATTTTGTGACATTTTAATATGATTTTTAAAAATTATTGTAACTTATTTCAATTTTTATGTAATGAAATATAAAAGGAAATTTTAATGTAAATTAATTAAAAATATTTATAAAATTCTGCTTGAATGAACAGATATAAAATGTTTTCGCATTTCTGCAGAGGTTAACAATTGTTTTTTGATCTCTATGTAATTGGTTTAATAATAAATTATGAAAAAATATAAAAACAAGAAAAAGGATTGCGAAAATGGCGGATAAAAAATCTGTAAATTAAAGAACCACTACGTAGTAGAATATAATTTTATTGTTTAATCGTTTTTAACCTATTTTTGATTAGCCAATATTATTTGTGATAGATTTCTGACTGACCAGTTTAAATAGTGAAAAAAAGTTCAGTGATTGATATTCTGGTTTATGTAAAAATAAAGTGTGATTGGTGGAAAAATAAAAAAAAATTCATAACTGACTTTTGTGCTTTGAAAAAATTGTCACTTAAAAAGGGATAAAAAAGGTTTATTAAGTAAATTCAAAATTTCGAAAATAAACTCTAAAGAATCGTAAACATTAAATCGAGAAATGTTTAATCAACTGACTGAAAATATCAAAATTGCCGGCTACAAAATATTTCATTATCATTATAATGCCGAGCCTTCCGTAGAAAGACTGCGAGGATATCACAGCAAAGAGCAATCAAATGGAATCGAAGGCGCCTCAATAATTTATCTCGAATGTCTTAATTCGAGCGATATTAAGTTTGAAATGCTCGGAAACCTTCCTCGAGATCTTGAGTCCATCGAAGAATTCGTGCAAGTCGGTGAAAAAAATAAAGATAAAGCAGATTTATAGTTCGATAGTTTCGCCGGAGAAAGAAATGGATGTGAGGATTCGATGTTAACTTCACGATTGTTGAAGGATGAAAGTCGATTTAAAAAAAGGCAAAACGTACGAAGCGATCTCCAATGAACAGAAACGGAAAAACTATGATCTGCACAGGAAATTACAGGGGTTTCATGCTGAAATTCTTTCTCCAACACTTCCGAAATCTGCTCTCTGTGATTCAGACGAGACATTATTCACGCTGTACAGCTTTCCGCATTCGAAATTCGCCAACATCGGATTGGGGGAAATGGATCTATTTTCCTTCCTCGTGGGTGAGATCGGAATGTTTTCCCACAACCCGGAGATTCTGAAATCTCGACGCCCATGCACCCCAGCTATGCTGCATATACACTCACGTTACTAGTAATAGATTTACAAAAAAGAAAATACAGATTTTCTAATAGTGGTTTATAAACTTAAATAGTGTATATTATGACGTATCAATTGCATATTCATTACCTGCAATACATAAGCAACTTTCTTTTTAAAAATCAGTTGTTCAGAAATTGACGGTAAAAAAGACAAAATTATTAAAAATATGAAATGATTTGTTAATTTGGATTTAATTTAAATCAAAAATCGAACAAATAATCAATAATAAAATAATATTTTTAATTAAAAAAATAGTGAGTAACGTAACATTTTTCGTTAATCATCCTTCTTCAATATTGGTTTTTTATAGCGTTAATATTTGTTTAATATTCAGAATCTAAGGAAAATCTAAAAAATACTCTATAATTGCGTTATGAAATTTTTCTCAGTTGCAAATATATTAGAATTGAGTTATGTTTGGTACTCTAAAACAATTCGATTACATGTTAATTGGATTTTCCTTTACCGACTAGAAATAATCTGTGTTTTCTCAGATAAAATAAATGGGAAAAGAAATTATAAAAACGAAATTTTGATTTTAATGTTGTAATTTGAAAGAGTTTAAAATCAATTTATCATTCTGATGTAAATAAGGAATGAAAAAAAATTGAAGGGTATCTCTAAAAATCCTTTTATATTTATTTTATATTAATATCTATGTATAATGTAACTATTTATATAACTGTGTATATGAGACGTGGTAAAACATTTCTTCACACTAGCCAAATTTCAACCATAAAATCGTTCACTGGCCAGATAAATATTTTTAAAGTACTACAAAAAATTACGTGTATTATATAACAAAATAAAATTGAGTTTTACCCATAAGAAAACTTTATTTTATAAACAAAATATAACAAAAAAACAATAAAAAATCGAATATACATAGGCAGTGCTTTTTTTCATTAGGAACTCATGGGAACTCAGTTCCCACACCTTTTTTTGCCAGATTTGTTTATATTTATATAAAGTAATCGGCGTTTTACTTACTGTCAGTCCTTTTTACAATGGGGACTCACGGGTTTACAAATAAACAACACGCTATATAAATGTACCAAGTAGCAAATGCTGTTATTCTCTAATATTTAATGAAATTGGACTACACAACAGAAACTGCAAAAATGATCCTCCTATTGATGCAAATGTCTTTTACGAGAAACTTAGCGAATCAATTGCGAAAATATTATTGTCTAATGAGGATGTTGAACTAGCTCAATGGACTAACATACTAGATCAGAGCCATTGGACAGATAACATGAACAACCAGTTGACATTTTGAGAAGCGGAAATTGAGAAATTGTGTAGCAGGCTGCAACTTAACGCAAGAGAAATCATTCTCTTGCATTCCGTGATTATCTTATGGAAAGAACATATTCTGAAAGAATTCTTCCTCTGATACATGCTCTCAATACAATATCCAATTCTTCCAGCGAGTGTGGAAGAGGATTCTCAGAAATGAATTTCATAATCACCCCAACGAGAGCTTCGCGTATGACAAAAACAGTCTCGGCACCTTTATTCATCAGAATGGTCAGCCCTCCACTAACATATTTTGATTCTACAAAGTACGTAGACTCTTGGCTGCTTCAAGGCAAACATTCATCTCTAAACTCACAAAGCAAGAAAAGAAATCGAGATGATTTGTCTGATGAAAACATGAGAAAACTCTGGAAGTTGTTTTAAAGCCTAATACGGTACATTATCATAATATAGTAGAATACATTTTTGATTTTTCCACATAAACTTTAGTCAGGTCGGTTTTTATTATAAATAAACTCTTTGAGTCTCTCATTTTCTTATAAAAAACGTTGATGTCTTTAAATTTCTTGTAAAATAAATTTGTGTTCAGTGGGAAAATTCAATTATAGTACTTTCTGACATAAGGTAAAAACAAATATAAAATGATTTCCCAAACCTTTTTTACTAGAAAAAAAGCACTGACATAGATGTGTTGGGATTCTCTAAATAGAAAAGTAATAAAATATATAAAATTAGTTTTCCGCTCTCCTAAATAAAAATAAATTTAAAAAGTAATAAATAAATAAATCAAATAAATAAATTAATAATCAGGACGCATAATCCCATTTTAACCTTCCCTTTGTTTGAGCACATTGCTCAGGGACGCGAGGCGGTTAGTTGGGATAATAACAATGAAAACAAACAAATAAATGGGTATAAAAATTTTAGTAAATAATTATTATTTATTATTATTATTAATTTAATCTATATTACTAATTTTATCTCTATTTATTATTTAGTATATTATTATTTTTATTACTATTATTATATTTAATATTCATTCTTAATATTATTAGTTTTATCTTTATTTATTTTATTATTATTATTACTATTATAATTTGAATTAAAATCATTATATTATTCATTTACGGCGAGTTTTTCCTTCCTCCGCAGGGACCCATTCATTATGAGGGTACTCCTGCTTTGGGCGGAAAAGTTCGCCAAAGGATTGTGGTGTTTGGGAAAATGAATAAATAATTAAAT
>MQRK01032280.1:0-10439 GCA_001938485.1 Girardia tigrina | reverse complement strand
TATTTTCGATGTTGTTTCGTAATTAATGGAAATAAACGTATTACTATGTATTAATTTTTCGATCGACAGAATACTCCGCCCGGGCCACGTCTTTGTGAGTGGAGTGAACAATGCGACTCGTTGCCACGTGTATTGAGGCGGCAGTGAACCATGAGGATACAGATGGAAAAACTGAGGACTTCCCAACAGGCATATTGGTACGGTTGCTCGAGGCAGACATAATCGTCGAATCTCATTCAGCGCGGGCCGCGTTCTTTTCAGTTAAGTGGGTCGCCGCCAGGCCACTCTGGTCAGTTCTGCGACTCACACATGCATTTATTTTTATCGGTTGGTATTTCAGAAAACTTCGGGTGTGTCGAAGGGAGTTACAAAGCTTGATGACAGGTCACAAATACTTGGTGAAAGGTGATCGAACAGGACTCGATTCATCAAAAGAACACACAGACTTAAAATTGACTAATCGGTACGGGCATTTGAAGAGTCAGTCTCTGCCACCAGAGTTTTGCTGTGTAATAAACGCCATGCCGATAAGAAAATATTAAATAGAAGAGATATCGGTAAAAAGAACGATAATAATAATAACCCGAACAAAGAAGTCTTTAAATCGAACTCTATTCAACATTCTTTTTATTTTATTTAATTTAAATCTTTGTTTATTTAATTTAAGTTTGGATAAATTATTTTTAATCCTCTTAATCATAATGATTATCACATATTAAAATATTTACAAGGTGAAAGTAATTGATAAAATCAGCGATTGTCATTCGAAATAATAAATATAAACATCGGTTTTGAATTTGACTTTGCAGGAGAGGAAATACAAATATAAATAACAATATAATCAATTAGAATTTTAATTCCGAACTAGTGTCATCTATAGTCAAATAATTTCTTAAATTTGAAATTAACCACGTGTTTGATTTCACCCGGGGTGAGACTGAGAGATTTGAAAGTAAATTGTCAGTCAATCAAGACTGAAAAAAAGGGTGGCAGAAATATTCCAAAAGAAAAAAATTGCTTCTAAATGGAAAGGACAGCAGTGTTGATTTCGAAATGGAAATGTTCAAAACAAAATTGTGAAAATTGACCGATTTTCTTGGTTTTTATTAAACGGTTTTGTTGGAAAATATCGAATTGACGATTTGTAAAATGAGACTAGCTAAATCTTTATATGGACTTGTTTTGTCAATAGCAAGCGAGTTTCTTATTATCAAATGAATTTTTCAAAGACAATCGATTCTTCAATAATCGGAGAAAATCGAACGATCTTAATGCAATTGATTCCCGATTCTCAATCAATCTGTCACATCGGATTGACGTCCTTTTCCCATGGACGCGTTTCTTTCAATCATGAATATCTTAAATATCATGGAACGAATAATTAAGAACATTTACACGCAATTCAATCTAAATAATCTCCAAAGAGAGACCGGGTCGAGAATCGAATTTGAGTGTCACCTATCGAAAGATTGTGAATGAGATCAGTAGAGATCCAATGGAAAGGTGGAGGCGTTTCAGCGTCATAGTATTGGGATCGCTTTGACAATCAATTCAAGTGATGAACGTGATCATTTGAACAGGAACCCCAATAAGACTTTGATGCTTTATCATCCACGACCCGGAGAAATTGAGACCTTAACACCTTACGCCCCAGCCATGCTGCATCCACAATCACATTACAAACATCACGGTTTAATGATTTAATAAAAATGTGATATAATCATTGTTGTTTTTGAAACTAACACTTAATAAATTATTGATATTTTGACGGTGAGAAACAACGATCGACATTAACCATTTTCAGTAAATATCATTACCAGTATGAGGAATATTTGGTATGTGGATGTTTTTGTGTGGTGTTTGCATATTTAAATGTTGTATATTGATTTGGGATTGTGCTCTCCTAACCAGTTGGATTATCAATATTTAATTTCTTATAATCTGAAAGTAATTTATTTAAATTTAGATTTAATATTCCAATTTTTAATTTTTATTATTGCAACTTTTAAATAATTTTATTGATTTTATTTTTGTAAATTTTTAAATAATTAAAATCAAATTAATGTTTAAAAATGACTATAAAAATATTTTATTTCAGTCAATAAAATTTAAATTAAATATTTTTAAATAAAGTAATCTTCTCAAGTATAGTTCAGATTATAATGGAAGATATTGAAAATTGATTGATGGATCTAAGTGAAAGCAATACTATTGATCATCATAAAGATGATAAGAAATGTGAATGTAATAAAAGTTCTGTCAAATGTGAGTTCTCTTAACAACCAGTAAGAGATGTTTAGTCGAGGAATAATTCATGAGCGCTTTTTAAAGCTGAAAAATATATTTATAAATGAAAATCTTTCACAAAATATTTTATTTCATTAGATAAACGGTTTTTGTCTAAAGTAATGGTATATTTGACTTCACATTTCTTTAATTTTTGCTTTCAATTTTACCTCATAAAATAGAATGCAAAGTTAATAAAATCGAGGTTTTAACCCCGCCGAAGCTTCCCATGACATCTAATCTGTGTAAGAAAATAACTCCGATCGTTGGTTCTCGAGATATAAAAACGGAATGTTTGATCTTAAGGGCGAATCATTCACTGGTTAACCAACTATGTTTGATGAAGAACCATTGAATTAACTTCTTCACAAAAATTCACATACAATGACTGGAAAATTTGCGGATCAGATGGATTGTGGTAAAAAAATCTGTGGTGAACCACATTTATTCAGTGGGAAAGATTCGGAAACTCGGAGCTCGGGTGCAACACTATCTGAGTGAAAAGATTGGAAATCAACACATCACAGTTAACACCGGTTTGGTTGCTCGAAATCGCTCAACACAGTTACATGGAGAGTTCTGTTTGTAGCATTTACACTGACGATGAAAAATGGTGTCTGTATATCAATTTAACGCTACGTAAAGAATAGCTTAACTCCAAAAAAGCAACTCCTTGAAACACAAGATCTTTATCCTTTAAAACTTATGTAGTGTGTATGATGAAATTGTGAAAGCATAAAAATATCATGAACTGCTTGGGTGCAACTAAACAGTTAATGCGGAGCTCTACGTTAAACAACTGCATCAGCTTAATGAAGCAATTCAGCAAAAAACGACGAAGTCGGCAAAACAGTATTTTTCTACAACACGACAACGCTCGTCGTCACATCGTCAATATAAACAAATGAGCGATTCAAGCGGTCAAATGGGAATGGTTGACTTTCCTCCCATATTCAAAAGAATTGAAGCCCTTAGATTTCAATTTCTTCCAATCGGTATAATTTATTAATTCAAAGCGCTCATATAATTCAATAATGATATAGAATTGACCATTTGGTTGGACAAATTCTTTGAGTCAAGAGTCAGGTCTTTTATCTTTGAGACATTAATAAACTCATTGAATGATAAAAGTTATCAACAACGGAGCTTTTATGGTTGACTAATTTCTAATAAATTCGTTCAACAAAATCATTATATTTATATTATGATTTGTATAATAAATTGTATATTGTAATTAAGCATAATTATTTTGAACCACTAACGTATTATTAGAATAGAATGTAATTGATGCATGATAGTACATTCGATGTTATTTATGAAATATTTCACATTCATTATGAAGGTTATTCATGCACTTTATCTGTAATATTGCTGAATTATTATAATATTATTATATCAAAAAATCACAATACAATGTTGGAACTGATGAAAAATATGTCGTAATATCTATATACTTAGCATAGCAGACAATAAAATACTTAATTCAATACACAACATAAGAAAATTTTAAATTATCCATATCACATTATTAAATTCTTTATAACAATTGTAATTTATGTATAACATTAATAAATGCATTAGATAATCATTTCAAGTAAATGAATATTTTTAACCACTTAACTACTTATCTTGAGAGTCACTCTAGTCAGGTATTATTTCAACCAATCGAATAGTGTTTGGTTAAGATGTACTAGTACCTTTATTTGTTTTATACCAACCATTTTTTTCGCAAATTTTGAGGTATAGTATTTAAACATGAATATTTATTAATCGTTTTTTTAATTATTTGAAATGGTTAAGAAGTGAAATTTTTCATTTCAGAAAAATGAACTGAAAAGATGAGAACAAAAATAAGTTCAGTAAATCGAATGAATTTATATTAAATTTTTGATAGAATTTAATATACTTTTCAATTTTTTTGTTTTACTTCCACTTATTTAAATGGCAGACCTAAGAGCTCTTCAGGTGTGAAAATGTTAACATTACTTTGTTTTATTTTCTATGATATACAAATAATGTCATATAAAAAGATAATATTTGATTATATATAAAAAATGGAAAATTTATTTCCTGAAAAACAACCTTTCTTTTTAATGAAAGGTGAAACCCAATGAGAATTAAAATCTTGTAACCGAAATGTTTCGTAAACAATTACCAAAACAACAAACTCTTCGTAAGACTTAAATTTTTCAAAACTTAAATTTCCTATTGTCACTGTGGCAAAAGTGAATAAATAAATGAACTATTTGGAGATAGAACTTTAAATCTGTGTAACGTTCATTTATTGCTGCTTATGAATATTCTATAAAGTGTTCTATTCTACTATTTTACTATGTTCATGTCACCAATAAAAAGAGAACCTAAAAATAAGTGAGAATAAAGTACTGATAAAACCAGTTTGAGTCTTAAAATTAGAAATTAAGGAATTATTTTGAATGATAAATTCTAATGGTATAAACAAATGTTTTTGTTTATTTTGGGTAAGGTAACTTCTAAATAACTGTATAAATTAAAATGATATAAATGAGCTTTTCTTAGGTATTTATTGGTTAAATATTCATATTATATTCAAATTTAATTTCAATAACAAATCTGAACGTTTTATAATAATTGACACTGATTTGGATGATAATTTGTTTTTACCAATTTTTCTCAATAAAAAATTAGTTGATAACGGTACTTTTCTCAATAAATCGACAATTATTAATTAATTTTAAATTAACAAACAAAATTTGAGATAATTCATTTTGAATTCCCTTAATCGGCTGGTAACGGCGGAATTAAGTGGGAAAAAAATAAGTTGGAAGAAATCAAAGAAATGCTAGTTTGAAACGTGAGAGTTAGATAATAAATGTAAAATAATAATATAAATAAAACTGAACGCCATTTTGAAAAAATTACTGTTATTAATTTAAGATGGTGGATTACCCATCATCCTCAGACTAAATTAACATTAGTTTTTCCAGTTTATATGTGAAAATGGTGATTGTATAATTATTCATGTCATAATGGCTCTATTTGAAAATTTTTAACAGAGAAGTTGAGTGTGAAGCTTGAATATTAATTTTCTGATCCATGGATCCTATTAATAAGGCATCACAAGTTACTCTCTCCCAGTAATTTTTAAATGATTCACAGAATTTGAAAATCCTTTTCGATTTTCTTTTCCACTTTAAACTATGTTCAGTAATTTTGCTCCCATTATCCAATCGACTATGCTCTTTGATCCGTTTGCAAAGATGACAAGATGTCTTTCCAATGTATGTGGAGTTACACCCATTATAAATATATTTATAAATAAGATCGGAGCACAAAGCAAGAGGAGACGGGGACTTATTGCTGAACATATCACAAATTTTTTATGATTGTGAAATAAATTTGAAGTTCATAGTATTTAGAAACAGACTTTTCAAAATGGATGATTTTAAATGTATAAAAACCCTCTGAATAAGGAATCGTTAATATATACCTTGATTCAAGTGGGTTATAATTTATATTAGGGAAAAGGTACGATGATTGTTGTGGAATAATTATGTAAATATAAATGTATTTTAATATGTAAGTTGTTTTAATAATCAGAATTGTAAACTGTTGTTGTCAAAGATGTTGTTATTTAGAGATTCACTTTTACAACAATTGTGTATATTATTTTGTGAAAACGTTATTATCGTATTATTAAGATTTTTATTATTACTATTTTTTACTCATTTAATATTTTATCTTAAGTTTGATGAGTTAATTTTTCGATAAATAATTTTGACCAACTATTCTTATTTAATAAGCCGGTTAATTTATTTAAACTTTCGTCTGCCTTTACATATGTTGACGAAAAAACCAAGAACGATATATTAAACATTTAATTACGTTGCTTTTGTGAATAGTTTCACAGAAAATACCCAGAATTGTGTACAACTCCATGTCAGTATTCTTTCTGTATATCCCAGTTTCATAGTAATTAGATTTCCTGTTGATCAATAGGCCTAAAATGGTAGACTGATTTGTACTTATTCATCTACTGTGAATTTGATATTAGAATTGATCGAATTCCTATAATTTAGAAATGGTTGTACATGATCTTTATATTCAAAAATCAAAAATACATCATCTACATACCTTTTTTATACAAGTAGTTTATAACCAGAAAACATACTTTTAAGATATTGAAGGTTTTAACTTAAAGTCTAAAATTTTTGCAATGTCATTTTGTGCAGTTTGAACAATCGAAAGAATGGGACGCATAAGAACACCATCCTTGTGAACTTTAGGAAGTCCATATAACTTAGCCGGTTGGGAGCCTATTGGTTTGAGTTCCTTTCAAAATTTTTCATCAAGGCGTCACTTTTAATTTAAATTCTATGTAATTAATTCAGAAAGTGACTGTAAATTTTATTAATTTAGAAATTGATAAAATTTTATTATTTAATTAAAAAATATTATAACTTTGAAAATCAAAATTTATTTACCTTAAAATGATAAAATTTCGAACGCATATAAATTTGGTAAAATTAATATAAGCAATTATTCGGAATACATTAAATCTTGAATTTGTTTAAACATTCAGAATTTTATCAAATTTAATTTTAACACTTTGATGTAGAATAGACATCTTTGTCCTTAACAAAATTTTCGACTTCGCTTAGAAATAATAAGATTTAATCGAACAAAACATTTACAGTATTGAGATAAGCATGCCCCTCGAATTTTCCGTGTTTCCTTAATGTACGTGAAAGATATAAAAATCAATCAATATCTCGATATATTTAAAAGAATCAAGAAAGAATACATTTAATAGAATCAAGAATATTATTATTATTATCAGTTTCTCATTATTAAAAATACTTACTCAAAATGATGAGGGTCTATATAAACTCTTTCGTTTAAATAAATTGATTTTTTAAACTTTAAACTAGTCATTTTCGAAATGGAAAACGAACTAAATTCAGAAAGCAAACTTGGTGCAATGCATAATGAACTTGTTGAATTTAACACTTTCATCAATTAAAATTTGATTTCTTGAGATTTAAATGATATAATCTGCTGACAGTTCAAACCGAGAGGATCCGAAAAGACATTCTCTTGAGGAAACGATAGCAAATGATTATGCATTTGTGCTGGAAACTTTTGCTCCATAATTAAAAATGAGATTCACGAAAACTTCTTACGTAAAGAAGCAGCGGTCACACTAAGGAAATTGATATGGTCGGTCAGTGACAACGGAAAAATAATTGAGGATCATTACCTTAACAACGTATCATTTATGTGCAAACTTTCCATACAACAGAACTGTGAGAATTATATCGGTACGATGGGGATAACAGACTTCAAAGAGGCGGCCGCTGTTGTTTGTTATATGATATTTTTGAAATGACCATACTAATACATGGTCTACTCTACTCCTTACTATTACATCCAATGTCGAAGCATTTGGCCACGAATGGAACAATGATAATTTATCTCGCGATTCGGTAACCGTACTCGCATGTTTTTGCCGTGTTTCAGTATTTTACACATTTAAGTTATTATTTCTGATCTGCCAGAAGCATATTCAAATTAACACTTCAAATTAATTTTAAGTTTCTAATTCAATAAAATTTAATTTCTATAAAAATTAAAATAATGATTATTTAAAACAAAACTCACCAATTTAAAAATATTTATTACTATATTATATTTTGATGGATAAACCATCAACTATACTGACTTATTATTTGATTGATCTGTTTATAAACGCAAAGCGATGATTGTATAATCAAAGAATTCTTTATAAGTTGATTGAAACTGTCTATTGAACATTGATTATTGGAAAATATGACATAATTAAAATACTTCATATGACACTGAAATATCAATTTTTATATCACATTTACATTTTTTGCTATAGTCAGCAATATTATTTGTATTCTGTTTTCAATCATGTTCTTGAATTCGTTTACAGATATGTCAGAGGACAGACTCTCTAATAAATCTATGGTATTAATCCCAATACATTTATATTCATAAAATATTGTAGATTCATTATTGAACATATGTTTATTTCTATGAGATCATGATATGAATTTGAAATTTTGTTTTAAGTTTTATGAATGAAATCCCTAACACATCTTTTTTGTATTAAATGAAGACATTTTATAATACTGATATAACTTGTTTATTTTAAGCAATTCTGAGCAACCTTTTAAATTTAAAAGTAATTAAAAAATTTAAGAGTATGTATGGAAAATATTAATAAATGTTAAATGACTATTAAAAGGATGACGTATAAACTCAAAAATGAATATGATCAACATCTAGAATATTAAGCCTTCCAGTACTGTTATTTCATTATTATTATGAGAAACGAACTTTAATGATGATAATTCTGAAGGAGTTCCAAATTAGTTGTTTGCCGCAATCACTTTGATCATGGCTTTATAAATAAGTCTTTAATTTATTATTAGGTGCATAGATTTCTAATAATTTCGAGATCAGTAATAGCCTTGAATTAAGAAAGAATACATTTAATAGAATCAAGAATATTTGATGAAAATGGTAGTGTTTTGGTTGAGTTCAATAATTTGAACGAGATTTAACAAAAAATATTTCTTTAACTTTATCGTTTAAAAATTTTTTGATGACAAACCACTTAGTTTTTTGAAGACAAATTTATGTTTTGAGATGCTAACAATATTTTATACTTTAATACTTGTGTATATATTCATTTGATATATTTTTTTAACTTTTTAAATAATTTTTTTATTTTAGAAATCGAATTTTATTAAAAATATTTTTTAGTAAATTATTTAAAAAGATTTATTTATTTCCATATGCCCCAAATCAGAATGAAAATACATATGTTGCTGAGATTAAAAATGTTTTGAAATGCATTATCCTCAAAATTCAAGTCCTTAAATTTGGTTATCTATGCATATATATATATAATATATACGTTATAATATTTAAATGAAACCTAACTTATTTCGTTAATTTGTATGTTGGGTAGCTGGAGAAACGATATTTCGTTTACTCCAATTAGATTTTAGGGTACATAAAGATGTAATAAACAAATATATAATCTATATATGGACATTTAATGAATTTATGATTTAATTTCTCCTCGATCAATCCAATTGTCTTAAGCTTTATTCGCTTTTAATCCGCACTTATATCAATCTGTTTAATTTTCACTGAGTCGCTTCCTTTTATATTGAATCAAACCTTCGCGTAGATCTCTCAAACGATCACACGCGTTTTTCCCAGATGACAATAACAACGCGACTTGAATAATTAAGCACAATTGAACTTCGAGACTTAGATAATTAAGATCGCGTATTGAACTTTGAAACTCGAAATAAATAAGGTCGTATATCAAACTTTTAAACTTGAAATAATTAAGATCTTAAACTTTAAAACTCAAGAATAATTAAGATCGTCCTTTATTCTTCTTCTTCCTTTTATACTAATTTAAATTCTGCTTATTTACTTTTTAAAATGATTTCGATATTGTTTCATGAAAATACTTTTCTTCTTAAACTATATTATTTATCTCTCATTTATTTTAATTTAATTGTTTATATACTGTTGGGTATTTAATTTAAATTTGATTTTGAACACAAAAATCAGAAGGATTTGTTTGGTGTTCGGCGCTCAATTATCTGACCCAACGTTTAAACTCGATGAACTCTTTGATTCCAATAAATAACAAAGCTTCTTCAATAATTGTTTATTTCAAATTACAATTACAGTCTTGAGCAAAGGTTTGTACAACTTTTGAATGATTGGAGACGAGAATATAAAATGCTATACAGCTTTAAAAATATTAAAATACTGCTGAATCCTATACAGGAATTGATCAGTCAGTTTTTTTATTTATTTTTTTGCCTTTTTATTTTTTGTTTTTTAATTATTAATATTATATAAAAATATTGCTCTATTTATACTAGAGCTACAATATATAATAAAATATTTTAATTAAAAAAAAATTCTTTTTTAAAAAAAATTTAAAAATTATAATTTATTATTTATTAAATAATCCATTACTTAGGCCATTAAGGCCAAAATTAGGCCATTAAGGCCGTCAAAAATCTATTAGGCCATTACGGCCGTCAAATTATTTCACATTAGATAAACTAATGGCCTAATGGCCAATTTATATTGGTCGGCTGATAGGCCGATCC
>MQRK01032208.1:0-13361 GCA_001938485.1 Girardia tigrina | reverse complement strand
TGTGTGTGTGTGTATAAAATGAAATAATTAAATCATTCTATTTACTTCTTTAAAGTTTTTTTTGAAATGGAAATTTTTTAAAATATCATTTTCCATTATTTAATAAGAAATTAATTAAATTAATAGAAAAAAATAAGAATGAAAATTGATGAAAATATAAATTGAAATTTATTTTTTTCTCGTAAATTATTTTGAAAGTAATTAAATAGGAGAAAGTTGTCCGTTCTCTTCTCAAAATCGGCCATCACCAACTTGTTTAGAGTTCTCTCTGAGACTGATTGGATGTCCGGGAAATATGTCGCTGCGACTTAACTATTCTTCTTACAAGTTTGTTACATCTATATAAATAGAAATATCGTTTACGAAAGACTCCAAAAAACAAAATATGAATTGTACAGAAAAAAATTTTTCCAACATATTTTCAGTATTCAACAACGAAACTTTGAAGAGTCCTTTGTTTATGGAGAACATTCAAATATCTTTATTATTAACGTATATTTCGAAAGCCATTGTTATTATAAGTTGTTGCAATGTGTTGATTAAAATCCCATGCTTGGTTATTTTTATTAATATTATTTTATATAAATCCTTTACTATGATACATACGCATTTGCTACTTTTAACAATCATTGAATTAGTAAACCAATATAGCACGGCAGTTTACGTAGGATTGCAAATCGAGATTTACCAAAACACGGTCATTGTCATGAATACCTTCACAAGTATAATGGCATTCCAAATCGCTTACCGGTTTCATCTCGGTTTGAGTTTTGCGTTCCATATCGTTCGCACGTGGTGGATCACAATCATCTCTCTCATCAGAACCCATACAATTGTCAGTCAACAGAATCTAAATCGTACTTCTCCTCGGATTCATTTCGAAATTAAACTTTTTCTTTTTATTTCCACAATCTCTTTAATATTCTCTTTTTTCCTTTTGTCCGACAATAAATGCGAATATTGTTTCAATGGTAAATACATATTGAGTTGTTTGGTCGATCGAAAGAATGTAGACCAACTGAAAAAAATCACTTCAACTCTGTTGTTACTGATTTTCAATTCCTGTTTTCCTGTTTGTATAATTACCATTTGTGGGGTGATCGATTTCTATCATATTATAGAGAATTCGATTCAACCGTTGATCAGGTTCAAAAGACCATTGATATTGTTGTTGATTCTCACAACTTGTTATTTAGTTCTTGAATTGCCTTTATTTGCCATTCATATTTATCATGAGGTTATGAGTCTGGCAATCAAGCCATCAGAATTGGAGATATCCGAATCCTCCAAAGAATTGTTTCTCGCCATCAGTCTCGAACATCAGAAAATAAATGTCCTGATCTCAATTGGAGAATGTCTTAGTCATATTAACTCGTTTTTCAATATATTCATTTATTTTTTCATGGATCCTTTATTTTATAAAACTATTTGTGAAAATTTGTTTTCCAGACATGGATAACTTTTCCTTTAATCATTTGTAACTGTGTTCATTAAACTCTTTATCATTCTTTTTGGGAACCAATGTTATATTATGTTATGCATTATCAATAAAAAAATTTAAATTCTTCTTTATTCTTTTAAAAAATTTGGATAGATATTAGATTTAATGAATATATACAAATTAATAAATCATATGTTAATTAAGGTACAAGTGGATATATAACACTCTAACACAAGGAAGTCTTGAAAAAAATTGAAAGTTTATTATGTTGATAATTAGGAGACCCAAAAAAATGGCGTTTTTAGAACATTGAAATTTTTTGTAATACGATAAGTAATGTATTAATTTTTGTGCCTGATTTGTGCTATAAAAACTGAATTTTATTAGATATTTGATTTATTGATTTAATAATTTATTTATCTTGTAATGACGTTGTTATTTTAATTGTTTTTTGTAGTTTCTATTCTGAATGTAAATAGGAAATCTACCCCGGAAAACATGAATTTCATTATTGCAACCTGACGACAGAGTGATTATAAAGCTACGAAAATAAATTCTTTGTTAGTTACTGCATGTGGTTAAGAGAATGTTTAATCGTTGAGAAGATTTCAACCCATCTCAAACGAAAATGCCTGTGGAGAGAAAAAAGAATTCACAAGATTTTAAAGATCAGTAAGACCGAGAGATTCAAGAACAGAAGAAAATACTAATTGTGTATGTTCCTTGGTGGAGAATGATCAAATGGTAAGCATAAATTCTCCTTCAGAAATCATGGAATTAACCTGATCAACATTCCGAATAATTCTGACAGATTACTTTGAGATACAGAGTGTTTACGCAAGATGGGTACCTCCTATCCTAAATAAAAGTCAAAAGAGTGCTCTGGTAGACAGTACTCAGAAAATTTTAAATGAGCTAAACGGAAGCATTGTTGCTATGGATGAAAAGTTGTGACAATTATTTTTCAGTGCTGGCTCACTGTATTTATTCAATGCACTGATTTTATCAATGCACTGGTATTTATTCGTTTCTTAGAAAAAGTAGTACAAATTTGTCGGCAGGGTACTTTGATGGAACAAATTCACATTCTGCTAATTCCGTAGCCCCCTTACTCTCCTGATATGAATTTGATATATTGTTTCATATTTAGGAATATGGAGACATCTGGAAAATAGCAAACATTCAACACGACTGACGATGTGAAATATTTTTCGACAGAGTTCTTGGGTTAACAAACCCGTTATTAACTAACTCCTGAGATCAATAAATTTCAAGAAGACCTAAGAAAAGAATATTGTCTGGGAGACTATTAGTAATTACATAATTTATATCTCTGAGTCCATTGAAGTTTTAATTTCTACGTGGGATTTTTGAATCTTTCGCAAACAAGTGAATAAAATTGACGATGTAAGAAAAACTCCGTTTTTTCGCATCCCCTATACAAAGGTGCACATGAAAATTATTAAATAATTAAACTATATTTATCATTAAACTTTTTTTAAATATGAGTATTTTATTTATTTTTTTCCACATAAAATGATAAAAAGGAATGATGTTCTATCAGCTCTCACGTCGCAAACACATGAATACAAAGATTTGAATTTGTAATTAATGTAGCGCAGACTATCAGCAAATCAAAGATAAACTATTATGATTATGCAAAATCAGCCCGCGACGTAGGACCTTCAGAAATCTAAGGCCTTGTTTGGCAGCACCACTTGAACCCTTCACTGGGTCCTGGTCAAGTACACACATTTCTAAATTATATTTCATTATCAGGCACATCTTACTGAAATTAAAAGGAATATATATCATATCAGATTATATTTATATGATTATTCTTTCATAAAATAAGAAAAATGGCCAAATCTTAATGTTAAAAGTCTGAAAAAAGAATAAACTATTAGTGGCTTTTCTTTAATTAACCTGAATTATTTAAGTAACCTCAGATATAAATAATCCAAGAAACAAAAATATTATCCACGACTTCAATACATTTACCAACCAATAATAAATAATATGACAAAATAATAATTTATGGGTTTAATTGATTAAAAAACATCTGCTCCAACTAAATATTTTTTTGTCTGTTTTTCAAATATTTAATGTTTTTTTTCTTTGGTGGTCCAAGGGGTTTTTAATCGTCTATTTTGGCGAAAATAGAAAGGTAAAAATAAAAATTAACCAAATATACAAAAGAAAATTTTTAAAAAATCCTTTAATTAAATATGCAACAGAAATGTAATGCTTACGTCTGAATTCCGAGTCAAATTTGGTATCAATCGATAGAACTTTACCAGTAAATAGAACTTTTTATATCACTAATGCTTTAAAACAAATAGAAGACAATTTAATCAACAAATTACGGAAATACGAAACTTTCTTTTAGCAAAAACCTTTGAAATCAATAAAAAAATAATAAAATATTATTTATTCATTCTCAATGCATTTTCGATAAATAAAATGTCTCATATTATCGTAATTTGTTGAACAATTTTTCAATCTTAGTTCTATTTACGGTTGTGATAATATACATACATATATTTGAAAAATGATTTAGTTAAAGGTTTTTTAAGAAATTTGTTAGGGTTTCGAAAAATACATATGAACACTTTTGATAAAATTTTATGTAAGAAAAATTTTCAAATAATTCTTTTGGTAAAATTATTAATTTCAAACAAAATAATATTTAGTTTAACAAAATTTGGAATTTAAAATTAAAAATATTTTAGTCTTTGTTTTAATTGATCAATTTTCAAGGCTGATGAAAATAACTATATAGACAGCAGCAAATTTAGTTTTAGTTTGCCCAAAAATATTTGCTGAAAAATTCGCCTAAGAAGAGTTCACGTAAACAAGTAAAGTGAATACCAAATTTATTTTTATTTTATCCTTTAAAATATTGTTTATTAAAGAAACCATAAGTATCCCGTAATGGAAAAAAAAGGTTTTTAAATTTCAATCAAATCATCGTTCGTTTTGGGAGATTCACAGTCTTAACTGTAATCTGTTAACTCGTACGAAATATTGATTTGTGTTTGTGTTCTGTCATCAAGAATTGAATTATTATTATTTTTGACTTGTTAATTTTTGTTATTTGAAATAAAGTTTCATAAGAGAATTTGTGTTCGTTGTCTATATATGTTGGAAGTTCTTTCTGATTAATTTGAGTCAGATTAAAGATTTCAGATTATTGATTAAAGATTAAAGAATAGAGATTTATGATTAAAGATTAAGATTTAAGATTTGTGTTTTAAAAAGTAAATAATTATATTAAAGATAATTTAATACCCAACAAATTGATTATGGAACATTTTTCGATTTTTAACACGTTTTTATTACTTACTTTCGTTTTTGTATGTGATTCTTTTCGTATTTTTTCAATCGATTTTTTTACTTACTTCACATGATCTGATTAAGCTGAAATTTCGCTCAAATGTATAATTTCAATGACAATGCATGAATCAATCAAAAAAAATACAGTCTAAATGATTAATTAGTTATATTTGCACCAGAACAAATTTGCGATTTCCGCACAATTATCCCTTAATTATAAATGAAATAGAAAATAATTTAATTCGAATTTGTATTTTTTATATTAGTTATAAGTTATAATTTATGAATTATCTGTATCTATTCCTTATGAATACATTTTTTAAATTCATTATTATTTATATTTTATTCGGTTATATGTTTTTTCTCTGTGAGCTAAAGTGCCCGGTTGGTACATAAATAAATTAGTCGCATGCATCGGCTCTAAGGCGTCCTCTGCACCGGCCTGGTTTCCACAGGGGTTCTTTCACTAGCGGCCTCTCCCCGCACCCATCACTTTGGTGAACGTCTCCACCAAGCCCGACACTTTTGTTCACACACCTGACCTTAAAAACTCGTCATCGAAGGTCAAATCGTCCTCCCATGATGAGTTGTCTTCATCCTCAGATGAATCTCCAATCCTCGTCCTATATAGATTGGAGACAAGCTCATCTTCAGATGGATCATTATCTGTTTGATCCTCAATCTCTAATACTCCCACCTGTTGCACCCCTACTCTATAACTATAAGATTGTACGAGTGCTTCCAGGGCGGCCGGATCAAATTCTTCTACCCCTCAGGAACAGCATGTTCATATTCCATCTCTTCCATCGCTAACATGCCTTCCTGAGGTTCTTGGATCTCTTCTAAATTAATCCTATTTATTCTCTGGATCCCGCTTGGAACTATTCCATCTCGGTGATAAGACCATTGTGCTGCTGAGTATTTCACATTCGATACTGAGCAGCCRATTGAAATCTGTCTTATCACCTTTGGCGGGATCTTTAGAGTTGTCAGTATGTCAGTGCTCCTTTTCGACCACGTCTCTAGGCACCCTATTTGGAGGGTGAGCCCTGTCACAGCCGTGCTTGGTATTGCAGCCCTGCAAGCAACAGCAAGAACCTCGTAATGATCGAGATTCTTCCTATTGCTATTTTCCATATTCTTCTTCGTGTCATATGGACACTTGACATCTATCAGGTATAGCATCTTAGATCCTGGGACGTATACCTGAAGATCCACTCGGTCTTGTGAAGGAGCACATCGACACTCAACATTTATGTCGACTTTACAGACCAAATACTAAGTTATTTGCTCCCCCGCACAATAAAGGACCTAGTTGTGCCTATAATTCCAGAACCCTTCGCCGTACTTACATCCTATAAGTACATGAACCAAAGTTTCCTCATTATGAGGGCATCTACGACAGTGTCCCCTGTTCTTAGTGATACCCGGTCAGTAGTTAACAGGCACTGTGTAGGTCATTGCCTTGTGGTAAAAGTACCACTCGCTATAATTCAACCCCCTCCATAAACAGCGCTGTGGAAGCTGATTGTGGATTGCAAGCTTCTTGCAATCCGTCCAGCGTTGCTTTGTAAGTTCCATTTGTGTGTCCAATATTTCTCTACCAATCTTCTTATTGTCTTGGACACACTGGACTTCAAGAGGGAGGTGAGGAGCATATTTTCGCTCGTTTCGTCTCTCATAACTTCAATTTCGCCATTGGGCAGTCTTCTCTCCCATACCAGTGACTTATGTAGGTGCAGACATATGCCCAGTTCATTCTACACCAGATTAACCGAAATCTGGTGCAGTTTCTTAATCTTATGAATGGCGAACTTGATTTTAGCCTACCAGGTTTTGATCTTCTCCGACTGCGTCCCAGCGTTCAGCCAGCGTATTGCTGCCTCAATCGACAAGAAACGTGTCTTTCAGGGGCCTGTCGTTCCACGCTTAAGAGAGAAGACTGCAGCATCCATCGTTGTCGTATCACTACACACAATCATTTGGAAACTGTGGGCCAGTGACTTTATCAAATATTCGTCAAGTAACGATTTGATACCGACCCCTCCATTTTCTTTTTGCGTGTATAGATACGCATTTGATGCATTCTTCTGCAGTCGCAACACCTTCTTATGCAACAGTCTGATCACATTGTCCAGACTGTAGCTCTTGCCATTCAGGGTCCCGTAAGGAATATAAAAGATCCTGAAGGCAAATATAAGCTTGGAGTGCAGGTAGATCATGTAAGCTTGCAGCTTCTGCTAAGGAAACAGTACAGATTCTGTAATCTTCACTGTTTCTCTTGTGACTTTTTTTTTCTCTACTCGGGGTATTTCAATCTTTTCAATAATTTTCTCGCGTTTAAATACAAGCTTTTGGTGGTTTAAGGTGCGGACCAGTGCTTTGAAAACAAGGCTATTAAATTCAGCAATAGTTTTGAATTTCTCCATGATCCAACAGTTGCTCCTCACTCAAACACATATGTAATGCTCTCTTTAATTGTCTGGTCCTTTTTTCACCCTACCAGCCTCGATCGAAGAACTAGTTCGAGTGAAAAATACTTTTGAAGACCCCATTTTTATTTGGACTAAAAAGACTAAAATAAATTTGCTCCTTTACAAAAAAAAACAACAGGAATAAATAAAATAATAATGAAATTAGTTCTTTGGGGAAAATATATTAATAACCGTTTAACAACTTAAAAAATAAGCTACTTATAGGAAACGATGTTATTAAAAATAAAGTTTTCAACCATAGATATTCCATATTTGGAATTCGATCTCATACATGTTAAGACATATACCCATGAGGCGGCTTTCTAGGAGATGAATGAATCCATGATGGAAGCTTACTTATTGATGTTCCCATATTTTACGAAAGAATTAATTCCCGAGCTTCAACACGATCTGTTCGATACTTTCTGAAATAGTTGTTTCATGTAAAGGATTTGTTACAACGTATGGATCGATAAAAGTGAATTGCTATTAAAAGAGTGTATGAATATTACATTTCACAAAAGAATCTCGTGGCTGTATACTTCTTTTCTGATCATTTTAAGCAGTACCTGTGCGAAAAATTATTAATCTAAGAAACACATGAGAAAACTATTATTTTTAGCATTAATTAATAAGATCTAAGAAGATAACAGTGGTGGACACCACCTTAATATTTTTAAGTCCATATCATAAAAACGCAAACAGCATCATGGAGAAATAATTCAGAATGATTAGGGATTATATCAACACTATAATATAAGAAAGAGATAAAACAAATTTTGGCTGCATTGAACCAGAGATTGAGTTTATTTCGAACTCAACAGAACAGAAAATAATTGGTGTCAGTTGTGCAAAAAATATTCTGAAGGTACAATAATCACTCAGGTTGGTGTAGAGTGAAAAATGTGTTACTGACAGATATAATAAAAAATAAAAAGAAACAAACTAATTATCGTGAAAAATGTGTTACTGATAGATATAATAAAAAATAAAAAGAAACAAACTAATTATCGTGAAAACAATGACAAAAAATTCAGATAGTAGAAGTAGTTTCGATAAAAAATATATTTTCGATAAACCTCAAGACAAGTGTGAAGGTCCATATACAATCCCAGATAGACTTCATACTTGAAATGACATACTGTGTAACTCTGTCAAAAAAGTAATTACACTAACGTTGCGAAAATAAAAATTTTAAGAAAGGGTGATTTAAAATATTCATGATTTGAATGTACAAAATCTTCGAACCCGATCGAAAGTACCTCGTTGCCGGACTCAGGAGTAATTCCAAGGATGATTCTCGACTTTTGGTTAAGTAATACTACTGATATAGGGATATTTTTGTGTTCCTTTACTCACTGTACGAAATGCGTTTAAACAGCCAAAGCTCTACATAATCACGGTATGAGGGATCATAAATATTCCTTTCTGACTGAGAAACAAGAGCGTGCCCGTGCACTGAAAGCTCACATTCTTTAATCTAAAGCCGTGTGAGAAAGTCTGTAGGCTCTGTATTGTATATTTATGGTTTCTACCCGATAGAGTCTATGACTCTCGAGCCTGTACGCCAATGCTAGTACTGTAGTCTCTGCAATACTCAGTTATCCGTTCACTCGGAGGAGGCTTATTCATGATTTATAATGAAGTATTTTAATTTACAATACTTAAGTTGCCATTATTTTGATAATATTTATATATTTGTATGAACTTCTCTTAGTTATTTATAAAACAGTTTGAAGAAATAGAATAACTAAAAATTCTTAAGTTTGTTTCTATATATATATATATATATATATATGTCATTTGTTTTTTAAAATATACAAATGTTTAAATCTTTGAAAATTTTGCAATATTTTCAAAATACTCAAATCATGTTGCAGCTGTTAATTATGGATCATTTTATTATGAATAAAGCTTCAATAAGTATTTCGTCTTTTAATACACTTAATACTACTAAAATATGATTTTGGAGTAATAGAGATACTACTTTTAACCCTTTGTTGTCCGGTGGTTTCTTGATGAAACCACTCTTTGACTGCAAGTTACCTAGCAACCCGGTCGTTCCAATTCAAAACCACAATATTGGTTGTATTTTCGTGACATCTTGAGTTCGAAATATTTCAATATCGTTTATAATTAATACCATTTTTAAATATATGTTTAAATAAAAACATATTCATTTTTACATTTTTGTAATTTCGTTTGTCCTCAGGGAGTTAAACAATATATTAAATCCTGCATAACCGGATAGTTGGATATCTGGATCCATAACTTGGATAATCTTATTATTAACATGGCTGCTAGGTCGATAGAAATAAGTTATTTACAATGTATTTATGTGTTGCAATCGGCTTTTTTAGGAATCGTATGAAGTATCCAACAAAATTACAGCTTGATATTTTTTCAGGAAGATGTCATTTCTAGTGGGTACCCTGGATACACTACCTTTGCAAGAGCTGCTACCACGAATGTGTTAATTATCAAAATAATATATTTTATACTGTAATTTAATCATTTTCAATATTAAAATTCTAAATTTAATTATTTTATGCTACTGTTTGTTACATTTATTTAGAAATTAATTTGCAAATCTGGCAAAAGTTCGCCTCGAATTCCAAACATTTGGTATTAATTGATGATTTTGGCAGAAACATACGTTTCTTTACAAAATTACAGATTTTTAAAATGAATCAAAATATTATTTAACAACCGAAAGATTCGGAAAATATAATAATATCCTCCCGTAATAGTGTCACTCATCAGAACATCACTCGTTCAATTGGAAAAGTTAATTTAAAAACAACTTTTTAACATGAAGATTTAACAACATGAAGTATAACAAGAGCCAGTGCTTCTTAGCTTCCCATTTTTACCCCATTGATCTAATAGCCGTACTTCGTTGTCTAGATAATAGGATTAAAATATTTTTTATCAGGTTGACAAGTATTAAATTTTTAGGCATAATTAGAATAAATTTAAAAAGTTATAATTTGACAATGACTTAAAATTCATGAAAGGTAATTTTAACCTCAATAATGAGTCTCGGGGTTGCCCAGGAACTTAGGTAGACAATAGCAAACTTAAGGTAACCGTGGAATCGAATCAATCTCAAAGTGCTCATGATTTATCGCTAAAGTTTGCTCTAACAAAGAAAGCAATATTAAATCACTCCGCTCAAATTGTTAAAGTGAAAAAGTTGAATAAGTGGATTCTACATGAATTAAATGAAAAGCAGAAACAAAAGTATTTTGATGCTTGTTTGAGGATAATTTCTCGCTATAAATGTAATCAAATTGTCACTTGTGTGAAAATGTGGATACAATATGATAATTGCAAATGTTCAGGAAGCTGAATGGACACGAATTAAGTACCAAAACACAGTTCAAAGCACAACATTCATCAGAAGAATCTGATAATGAGTGTTTGTGGGTCTGCTGTAGTTTTAATTCTTTATGACTTCATGAAACTTGTTCGGCTTTCACAGCAGATGTTTACTGCAAGTAATTATAATAAATATTGCTGACATTCAAATAAAAACAGCCTTTTTTGATAAACATCTTGACTCCCATCTTGCTCCACAATAATGCAGAACTACATACTGCACTTAAGACCGTGAAAAAACTACAGGAACTTGAATTGGATTTTCTGCATTATCGTCCACACTCACCAGACCTAGTCCCAACTGACTTCCGTTTCTTCCTTCATTTGAACATCAGTTTTAATAGGAAAAAATTTAAACTTCCGAAAGTTCCATGAAAATGGCTTTTCAGGAATTTATAGATTCTTATCTGCCAAATATTTATTCAAATAGCCTCAAAAAAGGCAAAAGTGTATCGACAATATGAGCGCATACTTTGATGAATGACAAATATTTGTATTGATAAATTATCAATAAACTTTGACTTTAGTTCAACAAATTTCATACTTGATGACCTGAAATATAAAATTTTAAATTTCTAAAAAACATTTTTAAACAAAACTTCGTTTCATAAAGGATAAAGTTAAAATTACATTTGATGCGAAAGTTGTTTGATTAATTTAGAAGAAGATAATTGTTTACTGAAACTGGAATCAATAAACACAGTGCAATTCATAGAACTCGTATGCGTCAATTATTAAAATAAATCACATGAATCCCATTATAACCACTTATTCTCTTTAGGAAATATTTCCTGTCGCGGATAGACGAAGATTCCTCGCTGAACCGATGTGCCATTTATGTCTAATAATTAACAGTAATGTGTATTAAATTATACTTACAGAAATCAAAAATAATATTAATATTCTTTCACACAATTTTGATTCGGTTTTATCAAAATTGTGTGACATATAAAGTGGGTCTTACACTCTTTTCGTAGATGAAATAAAGTTTTTTTGTGAGTTTTCTTTCTATTAAAAACATTATTATTTTGTCTTAAATGTTACATATTTTTATATTTTCTAATTTGCATTAATATTCGACTTTTACATTTTGAAAAGAAACAAAAATATTTTGTTTGAATCGCACAACTGATAATATTACTATATTAAGATAGAGAAAATATATTTTATATTTGTAACATATGGCCCCTATGGAATGTTCAGTTTAATTAACCAATTAACAGCTTTAATTAATAATTAACAAATCAACATATGACTTTTAATTTAGAGATGTCAAAGAAAATAAAACTAAAAAAGACGTTTAATTGTAAAATTTGTCATCCATTTCTGACTGACAGATTCGATAGAAACAAGATTTCTGAAATAATTTATGAAATACAATATTGGGTCTTACAATAATTATATATATATATGTAATAGATAGAACCATATTGATTAAGCTATGTAGATTGACCTCAAAGTTTCGCGGATTCATTACATGTATTTGAGCTTGACCGACAAACCGTGGTTCAGATGATAACGAAATTTCTCAAATTTATACTAAATTGGTTGTTAGCAATATTTAATAGTAAATAAGTGATAGAAATCGCCATTTATAAAACAAATTGTATTTTCATAAAATTTTTTACTAAATTCATAGTAGGAATCATCCAAATTGGCATTATTAAAAAACGGTATTTAATTAACAATTCAACTATCTTCACGTTTTCGGTCCATTTCCTCGGCTTCCCAGCATCTTTCAGAAAAGGTAATGTACTGACAGAATCATATGGATGAGGGCTATCCAGATTGATCATGTCCTTACGTGGATTCGCTCCAGTTCATCCGCAATTTCACATTTTGATCATAGCGTAACTGAAACAAACATCCATATTTACATTTTAACACTGACTATTCTCCTATATTTACAGATGAATGAAATCTCTATAAGACGCCCTCTTGAGGATAAAATTAAAATTGTACTCCTCTATTCCTAATTCTAGAATTATGAAGAGGTACGAAGACAGTGGCATCTTCATTATGCAACCTCACCTCATAAGATTACGACGATCAAGGCAGAGTTTGAGCGATTTCAGCAGACTGGGAGCGTTGATGATCTCCCCAGGTTAGGGCACCCAGCTACATCTACAACGCCTGAACAGCTCAAACAAGCTGAAAAGTTGGTCGCCGCAGATCTTTCAACGTCTGTGTCATGTGGGGTAGCCGCTCTTGGCCTGATACGAACGAGCTAACACCGCCTGCTTGTGAAAATTGATCTTAAGCCCTACCGTCCGCAACACGAGTCATTGTTCAGCGATTGAGACTTTGAAAAGCGAGAAGTGTTTTCCAAAACGATTGTGGAGAGATTCGACACCGATCCTCACTTAATTGACCACATAATGTGGACAGACTTATCTCTGTTTCACCTATCTGAAACAGTGTCACGAAACAACAATGTTAGGTAAGGTCCAAAGAATCCCCACGCTCAAGAGTAGATTTTAAACTTTCACAAGGTAATTATGGTGTGGTGTGGATAACCTTCTGCGAGTGTCTTAGGAGCTTACTTCTTTGATGGTCCAGTCAATGCTGATGTCTCTCTACACCTGCTGCAAACAGCTATGTGCCCTTATGCGAGATATTAGGTTGTTCGATATGAAACGGGTCAAACTTCACACCTTACATTTCAATCGCGTATAACTTAACTTTGAACTATCGTATGAAAATAAATAAGGTATTTCTTGACAGATATA
>MQRK01032077.1:0-10439 GCA_001938485.1 Girardia tigrina | reverse complement strand
ATTTACTTGATTTAAAATGTTTAATATATTAAAAACAAACTTTGAAAAAATTAAATTCAAAAATTACAAATGTCTCCACATATTTATGAATAATTTATTTTATTTAAATTTTTTAATAAAAATAGTTTAAAATAAAAAAATATTAATTAATCGATAACTGACGTCAATTAAAAATTCATACAAAAATTAAATAAAAGTTTGATTTACTGAAACGTTTTATGGAATAATAAAAAATTAATTTCTGAATTTTTTTCCATTTTTTAACGGCTAAGTCTATAGTGCGGCATCGGGGTCCCGGGAGATTGGTTTTTAATGAACCACCGAGAAAATATAATATTTAGAAACAATAATGATTTGTAATTAAATAAACTAATTTATTATAAAAAAAATATTTTTCAATTATTTAGAGTTTCATTGAAAATATGGCGTCAAAATGGTTTGTATCAAAATTTCAAATGAATTATTATATATATATTAATTAATTATTAAATATTTTTTAAATGGAAAAATTTTTATATGCACAAAAAGTAAAGTAAAATAAATATATACATATATTTTCGTTTTAATTATATGAATATTTTAAAAATTATAGAAAATAAATTGTAATTTTAAATGATTTAATAAGACAAAATATTTTTGGCTTCTTTTTTCTATCTTTAATAAAGATTTAAAGTTTTAATTTTTTCAAAGAAAATCCAATCACAATATACCAACATACTTAAGCAGTAATATTTATATTTATAATTAAGTATTAATATAATGATTAGATAAATAATAAAACAAAGTCAATCTTAGAATTGATTAATCAATTTTGATATTATTATCGAAAAACTAAGTCAAAAAACTTAGCACCAAATTCTCAACAATGTCGAAATCAAGAAAGGCGATTTAATTCTTTCTCCATTCAAATCTAATCCTCCGATTCTAAATTCTTCTTTCCACTCCGACCATTCCTTCAATCAATCTCGCAAAACAAAAGAGAGTCTAATTCATTACTTCCTGCAGAGTATTTCAAGTCACTAATCGACTTAAGCAATTATCGAATAGTTACGTTAACATTTAATTAACATTTCTTTCGTGTTATATGTTATCGAACCAGAGACTTCTTTTACGCTTTCCGTTGTTGGTTGAATAAAAAAAGTTGTAAATCTAATAGTTTAATTTTTATCTTCATGAAGTAAATTCGGAAATACGCTCAGAGATTCTATAACTTCTTTTTTACTTTGGTGTGATAAGAGAAAAATAAAAAAGGTAAAGGTTATAATTTTATTTTTATACATCTTAGTGCCTCCAAAGAAAAATAAGATCCTAAATACTAACAACAACATGGATTTATAATCCTTATCAACAAATTAATCTGGTAAACCGATAATACAACCAATCGAACACGACCCAATTAAGAAATTTCAAATACCGGATCTCTTCCCAGATAGGAATAACTTTCCACGGTCCTGGCTAAACTTAATTTCGCAAACGGGTAGATTAAAAGAAGTCGAAGAAAGCTTAATTTGTGTCACAACCTTTAAAAAATTACCCGTTAAAATTTTAAGGGAAAATAGCCCTTGTTTAAGCAAAATCTGTGAAAATGATAAACCATGGCAAATACTCAAATCGGCAATTGCAGAAACATCGAATATTTATCGAAGTGAAATTTTGAACACCTGTTTAAAAGAAACAGATATCGTAGATTCTAAACTTAGCAAGTACAAAAATGTATAAATGATTCCGGCCCTTCCAAATATGTCCCTGTGAAACTAGAAGGGATTTGAATTCGTCTCTAGATAAATGTATTTTAAAGCTTACTAAATACGAAATGCTGGTAGTTTTTTTGTAATACTTGTGGATTAGAAAATCTCTTTATACAGGCTTAGCCATCATTCTGAAGGAGAAGACCGTGGGGCTAATCGGCAGTACTCGAGTTTTAGGACAGATATGAAGCATAATGGACCTGAGGTCAATAGTGAGATAGTAATACAAGGATACTGTTGACTTCAATCATTCGGGTGGAGCAATATAATGCCTTTATCATCGTTTTAGGAACTTCTATAAAGTCTCATAGTTAAATACACAGGAAGCTTGCTGACTGGTCTGTGCTAGCAATCCATCGTACTTCCAAATAGACCTAACAAACCGCTGCATAAATATATCATCTTGAAGATATTCCCTGTAATTACATACGAAAATTATGACACACGCTACAGTCTTCGTCAATAGCTAAATAGAAGAGGAGTCAATCTCATAGCAGATCTTTTGAGAATGGGAAGATCACCATATCATATAGCGAGCAATCACCGTAAAGTAACTGGAATATGCAGTTTCAATAATATATTTTAATCTGTTTTACGAGTATCATCTAATAAATAAGATATTATTTCGTATTTACATTTTCTCCCTTCAATTCATTTTTATAATTGAAAGAGAAAGAAAACATTTTTAATTAAATAAAAAATAAATCCTATTTTGTTTATTTTTTGTATTTTACTATAAAAATAGCATATGAGTAGAAATTAATAAAAAAACAATATATGCTGCTGAAAAACGAAAAAGTCGTTGTCATGACCACATAACCATATAAATAAACGATGTCTCCCTCATCATTATATACTCTAATGTCGCATAGATAAATATATAATAATAAACGATATCTATAAGAACGATAATAACAAGCAAACATCATTTGAAAAGAAAAAAAACATTTCAACACTTTAAAAACATCTTCGAATCATTAAAACAAACCAATTTATGGTCATGCTTAAACATAAATATGAATATTTCCTATCCCTAAATATTTACTCAAAATTCCCAAATAAGTACCTTTGGTAAACAAAACTTGATGAAAGAGCTACGTTGGGCTGCTCGAAGGAGGAGACGTTGGAGAGAAAACAGGTTTCCACTAGCAGGTCAGTATAGAATCCTAAATAAACAAACGGAAACATTATCAACAAACCACTCCATCTCTACCTGTTGAGTCAATAAGAGTTATATCTAACACGACGGGATTATTCATTCCAATTTTTACAATTTCCCGATTTTTCGTTGCTTCAAGGACTCGTAGCTCCAGCTGAAGCGCATCTTGATGCCGAGAACTACTAGTGTGACATGGGAATTAAATATAATACTTTCAAAAATAATAGAATAATATTAATAATACTTTTCAATAAAATAACTATTATGTTGATCTAAAAGATTTCCTTCTCTTTCGCATTTGAATGGAAACGAAATGTCAACAACAGAATCTTGTTTCATGGAATCACGAACAATATCCAATACTCCTTCATATTGGATTTTGTTATTCTAAAATTATTTTTCTTCAAAATAATACTTAAATATTATAAAAATATTTATGACGTTCGTAAGAAAAAACAAAAATTCTTTATTTTATAAAAATTTAAATAATTTTTTTATATTTTTAGAAAAATATAACTTAATTAATTAAATTTCTGTAATTAAACAATGAGTGTAATTAATATTAAAATAATTAAATGTTTTAATTAAAAGAAAATTTAATATTTATTTTTTTTCGATTTTTTAAAAAATATTAAAATTAATTTTTTTTCAACTACATAATTTTAATAAATTTATTTCAAAATATTTTTTTTAATAATTTCGAATTTAATTAATTGAGACAATAAACAAAACAAAATTTGTCAATAACCAATCAAGTTTATCAACAAATGTTAATTAATAAAACATGAGTAATTAAATAGTAGTTAAATAACAATTAATTAATTAAATCAATAATTAATGACACATTTTTTGACGAACATTGTTTTATATTTCTATTTATCGCTTTTTATTTTCCTTTAATTTCTAAAGCTTTCCAAATCAATCTTTATTAATTAATTATGATATTAATTATTAATAACTATTAATTATTTCGATGACACTGTAAAATCCAAATGTTTGTTGGATATATTAATCATTTGACATTGAGGCTTCAAGAAGTGGACACTTTACAAACAAGATATCTTCACAATTAATAACCATTTTTGGACGAGAGAAACTAAAAGAAGAAAAAAAGGCCAATAAATTTAAATTGATTGCCGAAAGTAAAAGATGCATCTACTAATGTAGTGCTTCCAAAACCTTTTGAATCGCGGACCACTTGCATAATAATTATTCTTTTTTTGGACCCAATATCAATATTGTTATTAAAATTGTTCGTATTTATTAACATTTTACAGAAAATTAAAAGCAGCTCTATTAGAATAACCCATATCAATTTACAAAAAGAAATATTTTGTATAATAAAATATTTATTACAATATAACACATATTACTGAGATGGATGATGTGGCTTTTTGTTAACTAACTCGATAATATACGATGATATTTCTGACAAATGTATCCTTAAGTTTGGTTCAACTATCAAACGATTTCTTTTCTTGTTTTTAAGATAAAAAGTGTTTTAAGTCCATGTCTGCTCATGTACCTTGTAGAAACCAGTAGGACAAATTTTTCAGCAATATTATGAGAAAGTCCATTTTGAGCTATTAGGGAGAACCAAAAGTCTTCGTATTTTTTATTAAAAATTTAAACATAATTTTACAACAAATAAAAAACATTTAAGTTTCAAAGTAAAGGCCATTTGAATCTATAGCTTCAACCCATCTGTGGACAAGTTGTGCGATCCCGCAGCGTTACCAATCCTTGTTCTTAGAAGGGAAGAACTGGTGACACCCGTTTTCGATCTCGGCCAGATTATTGAAGCTGTGATCATGAAGAAAGTGTGCCATAGAGCGGAAAATATGATAGTCGGATGGCGCAAGATCCGGACTATACGCTGGGTGTGGAAGAAGTTCAAAAGCGTCGAGATTTTTGATTTTTCCTTTGTTTATTTGGCGGTGTGCAGTTTTGCATTGTCCTATTGTAGAAGAATTCGCTTTCGATCGATCAAAGCGGGGCATTTCTCGCCATGTGCCACATACATTCGATCAAGTTGGGCGCAGTAAAGGTCAGCGTCGATGGTACGATCATTTGGAACCAACTCGAAGTGAATCACGCCTTCGAAATTTCACCAAACACACAAAAGTGCCTTCCTTGAGAAACGATCTCGTTTCGTTACCGGTTTCGCCATTTGTCCGGGGTCCAACCATTGATTTTGTTGGTCTGGATTACTGAAGTAAACCCACTTTTCATCGCAAGTTACAATTCGACGGATGAAACGGTCATCGCGCGGATTTTCAAGCAATTTTTGACAAGTTTCGAAACGCTTTTCGGCTTGAATTTGTGTCAATGCATGAGGCACATCTCGACATCGTCTATTGACTTTGCCAAGTGCGTGAAGGTGTCGTACAATGGATATTTGAGGAATATCGTGTTCGGCCAACAATCTGCGAGTACCTATTGACGGATTTTTCTTGACGGCTTCACGAATTGCTCCGGAATCTACGTTGATAGGTCGACCTGAACGTGCAATGTCTTCGAGGTCAATGTCGCCTTCTTTGAACCTTTGAACCAATTTTGTGCAGTACGATTTGGAATCACATTATCGCCTTTACCTTCGCATATCTTACTTGCTGCTGCAGTTGCGTTTAAGTCCCGTTTCCAGTAATGGTGTAAAAGAACACGAATTTCAAAATTTTCCATGATTCTTCTAAAAGACCATAAAAATTATATTAACGAATAATTAGAAGTTTTAATATATATTGTGATAGAGCAGTTCAGTCTAATTATAAACTCTTAACGAATTCGTTGAGAATGCTGTTTGAACATTGATTTTCGAATCACATGATCTTATCAACAATGCTTCACATGACACTCTCTCCCAATAATTTTTAAAATGCTTGCACAAAATCTTAAAATCATTTACACGTTTTTTTATGCTCAGCAATATTACTCTTTCCCCCTTTTGACTGTGTTCTTGGACTCGTTTGCAGAGATGACGGGCAGTCTCTCCGATGTATGTGGCATTGCACCCATTACATGTGTATTGATAAACAATGTCCGTACACAATCATAAAGGAGTATGTGATTTATTGCAAAACGTATTCTCAACTTTAAATGATTGAGAAATAATTTTTAAATTTAAAATATTATTTGTTGATTTCAAGATCGAATTCTTGAGGTGTTTAAAACCCTCGGAGTAAGGTAAGCTTAATACCCAGGTGTAAAGCAGTTTTCAATGTTGAAACTATTAATTTGTTCATTTTTGATTTTTCTTTTTCGATTATTTTATCTACAGTCTCACGAGTGAGTCTGTCTATGATGGACTTAGAGTAACCGTTATTATTCAATAACTTGCTCAATGTATCAATACTTTTAATAGATTTTGAAAACGTGAAAGAAAGAGACCAAGAGCGGTATAACAAACCTTTGATCATATTCCTTTTATATTTAAACATAAAAACTGTTTATGGAGGTGTACAAACCAGTGTCGGTTTTCTTTCGATATATTTCAGTTTCATAATGCTCATTTTTCCTTTCAATTAATAAATCAAGGAATGGTAACTTTCCGTTTATTTTCTGTTCTACTGTAAAGATTATATTTGGATGAATCGAATTCATGTAATCTAGAAAAGGATGATGACGGTTATACCGTCGAAATATATTATCACGAAATATATTTTTAAATGGTGTTTATTTGTTTATTTTTAAAATCATTTTTTTATTTTTGATTTTTATAAGATTCCCAAATATTTCGTGTGGTAATTATAATCTCATTGAGAACGTCTAAATTTAGTTGCTACTCGTTCTTCATTCAAAATATATTAATTACCGAAAATGTAAAAACTGTTACAATCTTTTTTAAAAACAACCGCAATTTAAGACATAATTAAATCTATTTATTATCAAAATAATTTTCGTTTATTATTTTATCTATTTTTATTGTTTTTATTCCATTTATCAATGCCGATAATTTTTAAAAATGTTTTTACGTTTAAACATTGATATAAAGGGTTAAGACATCTGTTTATAGATTTTTGAACCCTCTTCTATGCTTATAATTAATAAATAAAAGTAACAAAATTCCTTTTTTTAAATGTATATTAAAATGTTTGAAAGATAACAAATAGATTGAGAAACTGATAATGTAAAAAATAAAAAATAACTGATAAATAAAAGTAATTCTAACGATGATCTTCGAAATCGGGAAAAAAGTAAATATGAAATATTTGTAATCGAACACTATTTAGTCCCTCGTTTTGGATGGTCTTCCGCTTTTACTAGTTTCATAATGAATGTATGACTGTGATTTTTGTTCCAGAAACAAAACTCGAATAGAGGAGATGGTTTGGAAGGTAAAATAGAACGAAATGAGATATAGATAATTGAATGTTTCGAGCCTTTTCTCTTCCAGAAAGAAGAAAAAGAATTTTTAATTTACCATAGTATAGTAATAATAAACTAATTCCAAGAGCCAAGATAAGAGCAGATAATATATTAGAATTCTTTGCATTTTTCCTTTAATTTTTACTTTATATCTTTAAACGTTATTGATTTTTAATTTATATTAGTAAATATATAAATATTTTTCATTGTAATTTTAATAAGTATATATAGTTGAAATATATTGATGGCTGCAGATGCTGCTGTAAAACGTTATTCAGGTAATTTGCCGCCTTCATCGTTGTGTTCTTGGGTAAGAAGTACAAATCTCCTGTCCCGATTCCACAAAACCATCCCCAGACCTGAGAGAAAGTGGAAATCGAACAGTTACCAATGTGTACGTGAGCCTTTGGCGTGTATTTTTGGACGATGATCATATCGTATGTAACTATTAAATTGACAAAATTGACTTTCATTGGAAAATAACATACGGCTCAACATTTCTGGCGTCCTAGAGCCATACTTCTTACGAAACGTGATTCGGTCCTTTATATTTGTTGGGATCGTTGTTGCGTTCATAAAATTTTTGAATTTACAATCTGATCAAATTAATAATTAAATAATTACATTCAGTAAAATATTGTTATAGATATATTAAAATAAGATTTTCAGAAATTTAATGTAAAATTAATTTATATAAGAAATAAAATAAATTTTACGATAGGGTTATTAAAAGATTTATGCAAAGATTTCTTATAAAGTAAAAGTTAATTTCAATTTTGATGAAAATATTTAATTGAAATAAAATCAAAAGTAATATAAAGTTTAATATTTTATTTGCGAAATGAAAATAAAATAAACTATTTTTTGTAACTTTATTTTACACGATTAAATCGAAGTAAATTAAAAATGTAATTATAATTTTATTTTTGGAAGATGTAATTGGAATCAAAATATAATTGTAAAACAATTAAATCGACTTAAGTGAAATGCGATTTTAATTTTATTTTTGGAAAACATAATTATTAATGGAAATATAATTTTATTTTTTTATGTAAAAAAGGGGTTATTTAAAAGTTGTTAAATTAAACGAAATTGCGATTTTAAATTCTATTTTCAAAATATTATTTTATTAAATCGAAAAGAAATTTTTAAAACTATTATGAAAACGAAATGAAAAATGCAATTGTATAGAATTGGGAAATTTAATTGAGAAACAGATAAATTTAAATGGACAATAAAATTGAGATTTACTAAAAGATGCAACAAAATCTTTGTGACAAAATTTTAATAAATTCACTTTATAATTTTTTATTAAAAAAAGTATAGAATTTTAATTCGTAAAAAATACAATAACCATATTTATATTTATATCAATTCTTATTTATAATGGTTTGTGTAAAAAGAAAGTACTAAAGTTCCTCGAAAATATTTTTTTTAAAAAACTTAAATTGTTGTAGAAATAAAGTTTTGCGTTAATGATAACTTCTTTTGATCAAGAACCCAATAATATTCATGTGAGAGATAAGTGGCTTATTGGCCGGTCTGTACCCTTTTAAGCCAAAAACATTGGATTGTGCGAACAGATGGTTGATTTGGTAATTCTCCTGCAATTTCTTTGGCTGACCACATTGGATGGACCGTTAACACATGCTGTATCATTTTATCATCTAATTGATGTGAAACTGGGCCTTTAAACATCGCATACCTGAGGAAAAATTGCAATATTCTCGGTAATTCTTCAAGTTATGTGGTACAAACGACTGGTTTATTGGCACAAAACGAAAAATATTCATTTGCTTCCAGTCATAGTGTTTATAAGCAACAATTTGGGCACTGATTTCGTTGAAACCTCTATTTTTCGGTACATGTGACCTTTAATTCTCAGAAATCCAGAAATAGCATTAAAATAATTGGTTGACGTATAGTAACTATGCACAACATTAAGCATACTGTTAGTATACATATTTAGAGTTCTTTAGACATGGTTCTTCAGACATGACTGACTTTACTAAACTAATTATAACTAAATATAATAAATATATTAACTATATAAATATTTATATGATAATTTTGATAGTCCTTTTTATGTTCCTAGTGTACCTCGACAATTAGCGGTTTTAGTTTCCTCAGTTTAAAAAGGAACACAAATGATCAGAAATTTGTCAACGAGAATTACATCAAGGCGGCCGTATAAAATAATTTTAGAGTCACAGAAAAATAAAACTTTTTTCAAAGGTTTAAAGACATCCAATGTCTAAAAGGTAAATTAATTCCCCTGAGGGAGATGATATTGAAAAAATATACTTCATCAGAAGTTATTGCTTTTTTTTTACTTTTTTACAATTTTGTTTTATTTTATTTAGTGGAAAAGTATTTCAAAATTAATTAGAAACCATTTTTGTGCTTAACTTTTGATTCACTGTTGATATCCTTTTTATAAGTCACCCTGGGTTCTTCATTCAATTTAAAACACCAAGGGTTGAAACAATAACATAATTAATTTATTCTTTTTACGACTACTGTTGATTAAAATATTTTTATATTTGTCATTTCTTCTTTTTGGAAGTAAAAAATGCTTTTGTTTTTTGTTTTAAATTAATTTTATATTATATGAAACACGTCTTGTCACTTGCTATTATTTAAATTATAAAGAATAATTTAAATATTATTTAAAAAACAAAACTAAAATTTCATTTTTTCAAATTTTTAATAATGTCTTAAAATTTATAAATTTTGAAATATGTATTTTTTACCACTTTATATATATATATATATATATAATATTTGTCTAAAAAGTGTGTTTGTTTGTTTGCTTGTCGGTCACACTTTTCAATGTGAAATTGCGGACGAACCAGAGTGAAGCCATTTAAGAACGTGTTAATCTGGATAGCCCAAATCAATACAATTTTGTCGGTACAGTGCCTTGGCCGATAGACGCCTGAAAAGTGATGAAATCGATCGAAAACCGTAGAAGTCGTTTAATGGTTACATTGGCACCTATTTCGAATAATGACGATTTTGATGATTCCTACACGGAATTTCGTGAAGTTTTTTTTATGAAAATACTAATAAAATACTAGTTTATTCGATAAATGATGATTTATATCACTTATTTACTAATTATATTTCTAAAAATCAATTTAGGTTAAAGTTGCAAAATTTCGTTA